>ML821020.1:128474-153876 GCA_009831015.1 Picea engelmannii | reverse complement strand
TGTCAGGCCTATTGAGGCATCTCGGAATAAGTTTCAATAAATTTCAAGAAATATACAAATCTTGGATATGAAAACATTTCAATATGCTTAGTACATATCAAAACTGACGGATATATTCGGGTAGCAGAAAATGATAATACAAACATTCAAACTAATGGTAGCATTAATAGACCTTCAAGCAATATACATGAAAAATATATGATTAAAACATACTGTCTACTAGAAAACGTTTGGATATGTTTCCATATACTACATTAGGAATAACAAAGTCGGAAATAAGACCTCCAATATCTTATCTAATCAGATCAATACATATATGTTACTTTTTAATATATAAAAATATATTCTTTTAATTCCATAGCTCCAACAACAAGTATTGTGCAAATATTTCCGATCAAAGGACAAACTAATATGTAGTCAATGCTTTATCGATCACTATAGTCCCTCTATGCCTACGATAGGGACTAATAACAAACAAATTAAAATGAAAAAGGCACATACAACTATCTCTTCCCTTCCCTTTCGCATCGAACATGCATGAACCATAGGCCCTATATACGATATGCCATTCGCACGTACCAAATAATGTGAACCAAAAATGTTTTCATGTTGAAAACATAGTTATCAAATTTGGACGAGTCATACGGATACTAGTTATCAAATTTGGTCAACTCGATAAAAACAAATTGAAAATCCACTGATTCCAATTTTTATTTTTAAATTTGATTTGTTCCATGTGGTACCATATGATGCTGTATGATGATGAGAATCACTTCCAAGCCCAATCCTAAGGCTAAACCGTCCATCCTCTATAGTATATAAATAAAGAATATAAACAAATGAAATTAATTATATCTAAAATATTAATTAATAAAATAATAAGATAAATAAAACAAATAAAATTAATCACATCTAAAATATCAATCAATGAAACTAGAACCAACACCTTCTTATAATTTTCCAAAACCAATAAAGGTACTAGAGCTATAATGTCCAAATAACTATAAGCATTACAAAATAGGCTTGAAAGCTTACTAAAACTAAAAACTATCATAACTTAGATGAAGCAGGAACATAAAGTAAAATTCATGCACCAAAATCGCCATGTCTCCCATCGCCATGAGGTGGATGAGGCCAAACAAGAGAAAAGACGTATGGTTGATTGTAGACTGGGAAATGATGAGTAGTAGGCTTGCTTGATAAGGATTCAAAGAGGACATCTAGTCTGCGGCCTATGATTTCCATTCAGAATAGTTAGTCCAGTGTATCCCTGCGAAGGTCGAAGAGTAATTGAAGATGCTCCTCATAGATGCTTCATGGGGTAAACTCTTTTGTTTTTGTATGGATATCTAGTGCAACCACATTGTCTTGGAGAGGGATAGATGGAGCTTCTTCCTTAATGATGTCCCAACCCCGATGCTCCTCTTATGTTCTTCGTGGAAAGAGCTGGCTTTCCCTTGCATGGTCCTCTGTTGGTTGAGCCATTTGATTATTATCGTCCTGAAAAAGGTCAGCTTGCTAAGTGCTCCCTTCTGACCAATAAATTGCCTTTGAATGTGTCATGGGAATTTTCACATTGTCTTAGGGAGGAGTAGGTGGTATTTCTTCCTCAATGATCACATGCCCCCATTCTTCCTCGGCTTGAATACTATCCATGGATGGAATCTCAGTGGAGGAAGAGGTTAAGGGAGAAGAACAACCAAAAGCGTTCATGGGGAAATGACAATTGGCTAGATATCTGCAATAGTCTATACCTTTTTGAGATCTACAACACTCTCGAGGCATGAATATGAGAAGGAAATAGGTGAAATAGGAAGAGAGGCGAGGGAAAATCAAAGACAAAGCTCGACAAAACCACACTAGTGAGGAAATAAAATCAATGAGCAGAGAAAAAGGGAAATTCATAAAAAAATTATCGATGAAGGAAAGGGAAATATTACCATAGAGAGCCATTAGGAAAGCCATAAAGCCAGAGGTGACATCCATTGCATCCATAGTACCTACTCATTCAGAGCTTACTATCATTGCAAACCAGAGCAATAAATTTTCCATGGAACAAGATCTCTTACTGAATGACCCTAAATAAATGCACAACCTTGGAGGTAGGAGCATGAGATAGGAGACAACTGGCATGGACATCCGATTTAAATGCACGGTGGGACAAGTTTCACCCCATCCAGGGAATTGCAGTCCATGTAATCAAGACCTATGCATTGCTAGAGCAGGGGTGAAACTAGCACGATGTTGGCATTTATACAAATGTCGTCACCGGAAAGAGAGACCCATTAATTAGCTAACTCGTGTGCTACTTTGTTTGCCTCTTTGCGGGTATGAGAATGAGGCTCAGATGAAGGAGAGATTTGATAATTTCAAGAGAAATTAGGAGGCACTAGCTAGGGGAGATTTTTGTAGGGTCAGATCCATGTAGTATTTTGGTGGCGAGAGAGATGATAACTTGGGAGTCTCCTTCCATGACAAGTTGTTTCAGTCCCAGATGGGAGGCCAATTGAATTTCATGAAGGAAGCCCCAAAACTCAACCAAATTATTAGAATAAAAGCCCAGATTCTCGACCATTATGGGGTTGATTTTCCCTTTATTGTCTTTGATGACCACTCCAAATCCCATTGGACCCGAGTTTTTTTTAGAGACGCCATCAAAATTTATTTTATGAAATCATGGAGGGGGGGATTTCCAGGTGATTGGGCTTTGAGTGGAAATAAGACAAGGATTGAGGTTAGGATGTCGTTGAGTGGTGACAAGATTTAGGTGCCATTTGGAGATACTAATTATTTCATTGGAATTACATGAGAGGTCTTGTTCATACCAATGTTATGATCTTACAGTTTCCTGAGTGTTTTCATAAATTCTTGACCAAAGGAAAGTTGTGGGGGAGGACTTGGATTGGAAGACCCATCTATTACTCTCCTTCTGAAATTTCCATACAATAAAGCCCAGTTGCAGCTGCAAAAAATTTGTTGAGGATTGGATTGTTGTAGGCTATCAAACTCCAATCTTCTATAGTGTGAATAATGTTGTCCCTTGCTATATATGTTTTTCTCATTATTTGTGCCACCTTATCCCATATATCAATACTGAAGGGGAATTTATTTAAGAGATGCTCCACTGATGCCTCTTGTTGCATACATAGTGGGCATGTTGAGGGTCCAATAAATCCCCTTTTTTCTTAAATAATCTCAAGTTAGAATACGATTTTGGATAAGAAGCTAGAGGACAGTGGAAACCTTCGACCATAGGTTCGATTTCCATATTTTATGCCAGATCTTTTCTTTTGGCTAGCAATAACACTGATGTTTGAGTAAACTTCTCTGATGGTGAAAGTATCGATTTGAGAATGACCCTAGCGTAAAATATTTTCTCCCTCTCGTTTTCTAATTTTCCTTAGAGTAGCTACCTCTTGCCAAGGCCTTAGATTACAGTCTACAGAAAGATTGATATCATTGTGCATAAATTTCCAATCTCTCCAAAAAATAGTATGTGTCACTTCCTTCCATGGGTCTACAATTGATCCAGGTGGATATTGGTGGCCACCCACATATTCCAACTGGCTCCTCTTAACAATTTTTAGTTCAACATGTTCTTCTGTAATCCTTTGTAATTGTGATTTCTACACGTTCAGGGTTGTCTAAAGCCCTACACAATTTCCAGATGGATATTGGTCACCACCCACCTAGTCCGACTGACTTATTTTTCAATTTTTCATGTCAGCACATCTTTCTGTACTTCTAGGGCCATTTTGGGGCCCTAAATAGTGTTTTTTTGGTGTGCCATAGTCAAACTACAAACATAGTTAGAGTTTGACAGCATAATGTGTAGTTCTCTAAAATACCTTTCCAACATGCTATCATGTGCCTAAAATGGAGGTACCAACTTACCCATAGGGGCCCACATAAATTTTGGCATTTAATATCCTAGGGTTAGGTTTTTGGATGTCTAGGGTTTTGGCATTCATGAGTAATGTTAAAAAGGCATCTAGAGCCTCATTGTAATCATTCTTCTTAGATGGATGCATGTAGCAGGCCGCATCTCTTCTCAGAGATAAATACCACCATTCGAGCAAGTTGTTTCCAGTTCTGTAGTTTTACAGTTTCAACCTTTTTTATTTTTTCAATAGAAGTTATTGTTCACTGGATATCTATTGTTGTTATTCCTATATTTGTGTTATTGTATTCAGTCTATTATTCCTTTTGTTCCGCTCATAATACATATCAATGATATTAGAGCGGTCTTCTCTTCATTTATTTTTCTCCATGCATGTCCTCGACAATATCTGGGTACAAGAAGTTGGGACTCGAACCAGTTGAGCCTTTGAAAGATTGGCCACGCTGAGCCCGACAACAACCCATGGGGGACAAGAATAAATATGATTGAGCAAGATATCCTTTTCAAATGTTCCTCGAGGAAGCCCTTGCGCAACAAAGGAACGTAATTATGGACAACATTGAACAGATCCTTCGACGGTTTCCCAAAAGAGACACATCTTCATTAAGCGGCCATGCAACCCCTTCAAGGTACAAGTAAATTTTTATTTTCCATTATTTTAAGGATTGATAGATGCAGATGTTGTAGATAAATGGTTGAATCTTCTCGAAGGGTATTTTTTGGTCCACAATTTTTCCGACAGGGAAAAGATTACTTTTGGAAAACTCAAGGCCATCCCCCATGTTAAGGACTGTTGGGATACTTACTCAGATCAAAGGGACATAGATAAATCTACAATATTTGTGGTCTCCCCAACATGGGATTCCTTCAGAGATGTCATTAAATAAAAATACTACCATACTGGCAACTACGAGGACCAGTACATAAAATGGACCACGATGCGTCAGGAAAGGGACTAGATAGGACTAGATTTCACCAATATTTTCCATACCATGCACACCAAATTGGGTATCAAAGACTCTAAATGATGTCTAGTTCTCAAATAACGTGTTTGTATGAAATATGCATTAAAAAAAATGGAGTTTATGGACATTGCATCATTAGGTGCGACTTATAGATATGTTGTTAATATCGAGCAAAAAAATAATCAGAAGAGGAGAGAGTTTGGATCTGCAAACTCCTCACAACTGAATCAAGGAAAAGGCGGCCCAAACCCACAAAAAAGGGACAAAGAAAAGATGGTTTCTCTCAGTACAACTATTCCAAGATGCAACCCAAGAAAGGTAATGAGAAGATGAAGAAGGACACCAGAAAATGGTGTGAATACCATAAAATCCCTTGTAACAACACCGAAGAATGTCTCTCCAAGAAGTCACTGGTGGCCAAGGTAAAATATTCTGAGTTAGAGGCAGATTATGACTCCAAATCAAATCCATAAAGTGGTAATTTGATCATTGATGTCGAAACTAGTTCCATGATCGTTATCATGGAAGTCTAACCAAGAAAACTAAAAGAACCGAAGGAAGGGGAATGCCTCTTTCACTCACAAATGTGGGTAAAGGGAACTCCACTTCATTTCATTGTTGATAGTGGTAGTCAGAAGAACCTGATTTCAATAGAGGTCATCATGCAGCTAGACTTGTCGATAACACCACACCCACAACCCTACACCATCGACTAGCTTCACCAAGGACGATATCTCTGTGTCAACCAACAATGTTGTATTACCTACAGCATGAAGCCCTTCAAAGACGAGGTATTGTGTGATATTTCTCTCCTTGAAGTTTGTGATCTTTTAGGCCAACCATATTTATGGAAGTGACATGTTGTGTATGAATCTAGACCCCACAGTGTTATTATTACTTTGGGTAGACAATTGTACATGATACCAGAGGTAGTGTCGCCTATCGCTATTTCTTTAATCTTTGCTAAGAGATGTAGTAATGTCATTTTGCGGACCAGGAAGTTCATCTTCTTTGTTATCCATGCTCACAATAAGAATAAGGTCTCCACCACATCTGTGACCTCTACACAGAGCCTGTCTTTGCAGCAAAATCAAGTGGACAGGATTGTGGAAGAGTACAGAGACATATTCTCCTCATTCATTGGGGTACTAATGCACTGCCAAGTCAATCATCCAATTGATCTAAACCCCGATGCCCCGCTGTCTAATGGACTAGTCTATCATCGCTCATTGATGGAAAATAACGAAATCAAGCACTAGATCCAGGAGCTGCTTCAAAAGGGGCACATATGACCTAGCTCCTCCCCTTGCAAAACCCTGATTGTGTTGGTGTAGAATAAATATGGGACCTTGAGGCTCTGTATTGATTACAGATAACTAAACAAAATCTCATTCATGAACCGATACCCAATTCCCCTAATTGATGACCTTCTTAACCAACTCCAGGGGGGAAAATGTCTTCAATAAGATTGACCTAAATTTTGGCTACCACCAAGTTCCCATCAAACCAGATGATCTATGGAATACCACTTTCAAATCTAAAGAAGGTCTCTTCAAATGGTTGATCGTGCCCTTTGTCTTAACAAATCCACCAACAACTTTCATGAGATTGATGGATGATGTATTGAGACCCTTCACCAACTCTTTTTTGGTGGTATATCTAGATGACATCCTCATCTTCAACAAAACCTGGGAGGAACACATGCAACATATTCAGTAGGTTTTGGGCACTCTGCGGAAACACAAGCTATATGCCAACTTGGAAAAATGCTCCTTTGGCATGAACAGGGTCCAATACCTGGGATAGATTGTTGATGATCATGGGGTACATGTGGATCCATCTAAGATCAAAGTCATTTGTGACTGGCCAACCCCGACCACACTAACCAAGATTTAGAGCTTCTTGGGACTTTCCAACTTCTACCGAAGGTTTGTGTTGGGATTCTCCCATATTGCATGGGCCCTCAGCCAAGTAACCAAGGGAGGTGGCATGGAAAATTTCACATGGGGGCAGGCACAACAACGAGCATTTGATGATCTAAAGCATCGCTTGTGCTCAGCTCCAATACTCTCCTTACCTGATATGAAACAACCATTCAAGATTGAGACTTATGCCTCTGACTATGTTTTCATCACAGTTCTCACTCAACATGGTCATCCAATAGCATACCATAGTGAGACACTCTCAGATATTGTCTGGAAATACCCCACCTATGAAAAAGAAATAAATTCCATTATGCAATCCTGTCGTCAATGGAAACATTACATTCTGGGAAAGTAGACAATCATCCACATTGATCACAAGCCTTTGCAGTTCATACAGATGCAAGGGAAGTTGAAGAACAACCGCCATCAAAAGTGGTCCACATACCTACAATAATTCCATCTCAACATCAAGTATAAAATAGGGAGAAAAAATTGTGTCTCTAACTTCCTCAGTCACCCTCCTATTGCTGCACTCACAACAGTACTCCATTCTTTCGAGAATGAGGCATCTGAGTGGCCCCAACTTTATCAGCGTGACCCTAAATTCTCCACCACCTATCAACTCTTGGGTACATGATCGAATTTCATCGATTTTCACATCCAGGATGGACTGTTATGCCATCTAGGCCACCTCTGTGTTCCCACAAGCGAGCATGCAAAGATGATTTAGGAGGCTCACTACAGTCGAATGGAAAGACATTTTGGCATGGAGAAAACAATGGTTGTTCTACATAAACATTTTTATTGTCCAAAAATTGGACAAGACGTCAACAAGTATATTAGATCTTTCACTATATGTTCCATTCCCAAGCCAACCATCAAGAAGCAAGGCTTATACAACCCTCTTCCTACTTTCGAGAGGCCTTGGGAATCCATATCGATGGATTACATGTCTGTCGTTCCATCCACTAAGAATGACAATGATTGTGTATTTGTGGTGGTTGATCAGTTTTTGAAGATGACCATTATCATAGCCTACAATAAGAGCATCACAGCAGCAAATACTGCCAATATCTTATTTGAATGGGTGTGGATCCATTTTTGGATACCACAAACCATCACCTTAGATTTGGACAACAGGTTCCTCAACACATTTTGGTCGAGTCTTTGGCCACTGTTTGACACCAATCTCACTAAATCCACTACTTTCCACCCCCAAAACTGATGGTCAGACAAAGGTCGTCAATAAGATGATTGTGCACATCCTGCACATGTACAACTCTAAGAATCCACGTACATGGGATGAGAGCCTTCCCTATGTTCATCACAACTACAACAAGGCTTTGCATAGCTGCATCGGTCATAGACCATTTCAGGTGGGACTGGGGTTCCAACCCTTGGGTCCCATTGATGTTGCACTACCTATTGCAACCAGACAAGAAGAATCTTCCCATGTTCAGTATGAGGCCAAAAAATCCACCAAATTCATTGAGAAGATTCAACACATTCTCCAACAGGTCCATGATATTTTGCAAAAAGCCAATGCCAAGTACAAGAAATGCCATGATCAACACTGGGTACCACACCAGTTTCAGGTGGGAAACAAAGTCTGGTTACATTTGCTGAAAGAGCACCTTACAGGGCCCCATCAAAATCTCTTCCCACTTCACTATGGGCCTTATACTATCACCAAGGTTTTGGGTAGCAATGCTTTTGAGCTCAACACTCCACCCTTCCTTGGCTTGCACCCAATGTTCAATGTGGACCTCCTTCGGCCATATTTTCCACCATTATTGGACACCTCAGAGATTACAGAACAGTTGACACCAATAGAGCTCAATCCTGACTGTATGGAACAAGAATCCACTGATCATATAGTGGACACATAGGGCAAGAGAACTCGCGAATAGAGGATCCAACTTTATCGGGTTGTCAAAGCAGGGCAACTCCTACACCAAGGCAAGTGGATCACTCAAGGCCAAATTCAACAGAAGTTTCCTCACCTGATGGGGGAACTAAACACAATGGAGACCATTGCTTCCTGAGGGGGGAGGGATGATCCAGGTGGATATTGGTGGTCACCCAACTATTCCAACTAGCTCCTCTTGATAGTTTTTAGTTCAACATGTTCTTCTGTAATCCTTTGTAATTGTGGGTTCTACATTTCTGGGGCTGTCTGAAGTCCTACACATTTTTTAGGTGGATATTGGTGGCCACCCACCTAATCCAACTGTCTTATTTTTGAAGTTTTCATGTCAGCACATTTTTATGTACTTCTAGGGACGTTTTGGGGCCCTAAACAATGTTTTTTTGGTGTGCCACCGTAAAACTATAAATAAATTTAGAATTTGACAACATAATGTGTAGTTCTCTAAAAACAATTTCCAACGAGCTATCACGTGCCTAAAACGAAGGTCTTATGCAAAAGTCACAACCCCAGGAAGTTGAGGTACCAACTTATCCATAGGGGCCCACATAACGTTTGGTGTTTCATATCCTAGGGTTAGGTTTTTGGATGTCTAAGGTTTTGGAATTCATGAGTAATGTTAAAAAGCCATTTGAAGCCTCATTCTAACCATTCTTCTCAGAAAAATGCGTGTAGAAAGCCATATCTCTTCTCAGAGATAGCTTCGAACGTTCCTTGATTCGGTCATTCAGTTTGGCATTCTCCACTTCAATTCCTCCAATGGAATCATCAAGAGAATCAATGGTTGCGCAGTGAAATTGGGAGATTTGGGATGGCTACATTTTCCTAAAGTTAATATGTGTATGAGATTTTCCTTTCTTATTTGTTACATCTCTCTTTTCAATGATTAAATTTTTAGATTGGTTGTCAAAAACAATGCTCTGGATATGAAGGATTCATCTTCGTAAAAAATGTTAGTCTCAGTTATTTCCATTGTGGAACTGTGGTGCATTGCATCTACAGACAGATCAACTTTCTGCAATAGGGAATCCACAGAAGTTTCAAGTTGCATTTGCTCACTTTCAATCTCGGGTTCTTCTGCCTATCGTACAATGTTTTTTCTCTTCCTCGTCAGGGGAAGCTTGTGAGAACTATCAATTTTTCCATGAGGAGGGTTCTTATATCCTCCTCTGTTTGAACATTTCTGGGTTGCTTTCTTACTAGGGTGGGCCATTAAAGCGATTCTCCATGATGTCATGCTCTTGGGAGTGATGGTTGGGGACTAGACACTCTTCTTACCTAATCCTTTTCCTTATTGTCTGTAAAATTCAGTTGTTCTTTGCAATGTCTCTATGTTGCAATCGTCAGAAGTAGGAGTGGTGTCATCATTGTCTCTATCTTCAGTCAGGCGTCTATGGATAAAAGAGATGCTAAAGCCAACTGATAGTAAATTTTCTCGAAAAATCCCATTAGGGTCGAACCCTTTTAGCCTTTCAACATATTTTAGGTTCAAGTACTTGAAATGGATTGCGAATTTGTCAATCTTCTTGACGTTTATGCACACCAAGTCCCCGACTTTCTAGGGCAGAGGAATGAACTGTTTTTTTCTATTTCCATGGAAAAAATGAAACCAACGGTTGTATTGACTTGCTATTTCTATAACAAACATCATAACATATTGCGGAAGACTTGAGGTGACAAAGAAACAGGAGAATGGTTGCGTAGTGGAATAATTCTTTGGGTTGAAATATATATTTTCGGTGCACCAAGAGACCACCTCCTTACAGTAAAAAACCTCAAGGATGCATCCTGCATGAGCGATTCCAGACGTCCAAATCACTTCATTTTGGGCGGAACAGGATGAATAGTAAGATTATTCCCTAGACCACTGGAAGTTTTGGTTCTCACATTCGAAGATATTCATTGTATCTCCACAAATCTGTTGTTGAGTTGCTGCCATAAGTTTATGAGAATGTTGGTTTTCTTGAGACGATGTTTGAAATGAAGAGTTGGAAGGGATAATATAACCCTGTGCAAATCTTGGTCCAATGCATGTGAATGGGAGATATCCTCGAGACTTTCTCTCATTAATGACAATTTCAACGGTTGTTGCATGTTGCGTTGTTAGCATTAAAGACTAGTAATTTCATACTTATAAGTGCGAACATGGAAGATACGACAATGAGCAATTAAGGATTGGATATTTTGTGAATGGGCCAATGCGACAAACCATGTTTGAAATGAACAATTGGAAGGGATAATATAACTCTTCGCAGATCTTAGTTTAATGCGTGTTAATGGGAGATCTCCTCGAGCGTTTCGCTCATTAATGACAATGTTGATGGTTCCTGCATAATGAGTTGTTAGCATGAAAGGATACTAATTGCATATTAAGAAAGAAGTACGAAGGTCACAGGGACGAGAAAGAGAAATTAAGGAGTGTTTAATTATCAAAAGTGGTCGGGCGGGCTTCAAAATAGGGTTACAAGGTACAACTATTAGAGGTGAGGGCCTGAGGGTCAAATTGTATGTCTCAGAACTTTTTGAGTGCAAAACACATAACACAGAGGTGGGAATGATGGGATAGTCTAGAGGTAAATTTGTATATCACGGAACTCCGGGTACTGTTTGCAGGACACAGAACAGTGGAAGTGCAACTGTGAGCCCACCTGTCTGGGAACCCACAATCGAAAAAGTCTTGAGCCACTTTTTTGGAAATTTCCATGCATCACTGTAATCCTTTCCATCCTTACATGGAAGTGGGAAACTCTAGGCACTCCATTGGACAAATTGTATATCGCGGAACTCTGGGCACTGTTTGCAAGTCGCAGAAGATTCGAAACAAAATTTTGAGCCCGTCAATCTGGGAAACCACAATCGAAAATGTGTCTAAGTATGGAATAAGGAAACAATGGCCTAGACTTGGTTTCGCTAATATATTGAAATTTGTAATATCTTTCCCATTACCTGGAAAGATCTTCTTTGCATGTTTTTGGACAAGTTGTGTAGCGATAGTTAGTCCTCGAGGATTTTTCTTATTAATGACGATATTTACAATTGTTGCATGATGAATTCTTAGCATTAAACCTTTGTTGTTGCATATTTGGAAATATGTACGAGGATTGTCAGCACAAGAAACAATGACTAGGAATTGGAGATTTCGTGAACCCACCAACCCGAGGATCCAAAATAGGGTGACAAGGTCTCCCCAGAAGATGTGAGGCCCCAACAGTAAAATTGTATCGCTCAAAACATTTGAATGCATAATGTGTATCATGGAGGAGGGGACAATGTCAGAGTTCGACAATCAATTTGTATATGGTGGAGGTTTGGGTGCTATTTGTAGATCACAAAACAATGGAAGTTAATTTAGAGGCCAGAATAATTAATGTGCATTGGGAAGGGTGCGATTGTGGAGGAGATGGAAGAGAGCCATAAATGGTTTATTTATTTTTTTGTTCAATTATCACTAGTAAGACTATAATTAATGGGCATTGGGAACGACGCAAAGTTAGTGGGGATGGAATGCAGTGACAGATGCTTTGAAACTTTTCTGAACCCTGGTAGAGTGAAGCTTGCGATTTCGAGGAGTCTGCGGTGGAATTGTAGATATCAAAAGTTGAGTGCAATATGTATATCATGAAACAAGAAGCAACTGAGTTCGAAATTGCCAACCCAACAACTGCGGCCATAAAATTGGCTAAGTATGGAAAGGAACAATGGTCAATCGGACTTGTCATGTGAGGATATAGATGGAGATGAAGATCTATCATCCCGCTAACTTGAGAACACGCGATCATAGAAAGGCGACTAAGTATATAACTAGAAAGAAATAATAGATGGGAAGAAGAAAAGGGAAAAAGGGCTAAGTATCTCAAAGAACAACATCTACTGTTCATTTATTAATGCCAATCTTTTCAAACCCCTAGTAAGTTCTCACTAGTAAAAGAACAAATTGCATATCACAAAAGTTTTTTCGGTGCAACATGTATATGACAGAACATGGGACATAAGTTTTGGATACCGCAAACCCAGGACCCGATGGTTAGATAATTGGATAAGTATTGAAAGGGACCATGGTTGGTTGGGCTCATGGTGTCAATATATATATAAAGATGAGCATATGCCAATCCGTGAATCCGAGAGGTTGTGATCATAGAAATGAGACTAAGTATAGAACAACAAAGGGATAATAGAGGGAGAGAAAATAGGGAAAAATTAAAGAGAAAGTGTTTATATTTATTCCAATAGTATTCATATTAATATATATTAATAGATTATTTCTGGTCCAAACATAAAGCATCTTCCAATTTGCAAGATGTTGTTCTTTTTGCAAATTTCGTTGAAACCCATAAGCAATAGAAAGAATATATATATATATATATATGAAGAAACATTTTTTATAGGCACATATATTATCAAATAGAAGAAGCTATAATATATGCAAAATATTGAACATGAACATGACGTCAACACCTGAATTTCCTTGTTGAAATAGAGTCATTAATTCATTCTATTTACAGCACCCCAAAAAATGAAAGCAGGACCCCGCCCCCAATTAATTTCTTAAGTATAGGGCGGGCACCACATAAGTATGTCCTATGACAAATTATTCTTCCATATAAAATGTAAGGAGTGAACAGAGTAGCCTTTATTTAAACCGAAGTGTTGGGTAGCAGAAAGAAAAGCTTGTCGTCCATGTTTAATGACACCATACAAAAAACCTCAAATATTCTATATTCAGATAAAATGGGTTACAAAATACAATTGATAATATTTTCCATAATGCATGCAGTTGGGACTGCCGCTGACAAAAAAAAGCAAATATGTACAATAATGAAGGTTGTAGACAGTCTTTTATAGATTTCAAATTGATCATCAAATGCTTGCTTGGTAAAAAATAACGAGTTGAATATCAATTTCGGGTCTTGGACTTCATTGGTGTTTCCATCTAGATCTATCCCAACTTTTTGAATAGCTTGTCTCTTCTAGATATGGCATGCCTACATTGGTTGGTTATTCAACATTCCATACTTTGTTAAGTGTTAATTTCCCTCTATCATCGAAAACTTGGGGTTTAAGGTACCTTCCTTGTAATGTTCCTGGTCATCGACATCTGAGACAACTTAGAGATGCGATTCAGGCCCAATTCAAAGACGAGGGAGTGGTTTTATGTAACATCATCTTTGGGGCAAAAATCCTGTTAGCCAACAAAAGCTGAGTCAAAAAAATAATCAAGTATGTTGTGACTGATATTCTCCCTGTATTCGATCATTTGTTTGGTTGAAAGACCTACCTACATATTTCTATGTTGAATTTATTTGTTTTATTGTTGTAAATTGGAAGGGAAGTCCAAGTCACCTGCAAAATTCTCCTCTGTTGAAGTACATAGCTTCTTCTAGCAACAAAAATATGGAAAGTGTATCAAATGTTACAAATCACATCAAAATATATATTTCGTCATAGGGGTCGCAGACATGGGTCCCACAAAATGGTCTGGAATATTCAGAAGTGACACCAAATATTACTCCATGCCCGAATACACTCAGGAGGAAATTATAAAATTGCACACTCACGAACGTGAGAAACTGTATGCACATTTGAATCAACATTATAAAATTACAAAACGTTTTATGCCAATGTTGTAATAGACTTGATAGTCAACCAGTTTCTATGTCAAATATTGTTGAGCGACCTTTGGATGTAGTAATAGACTCAAAATACAATCAAATTTTGATCAATACTGATACTAATGTGAAGTGTAAGAAGTTGTGATCCTAGGCTCCAGGTAGTTTAACCTTCAGGCATCCACACTGGCAGCGACCCCATGCTCTAGATAGCTTCGGCTTCATACATCGACATTGGCGGTGGCAATGGGAACAATGCTATTTAATACAATGCGAAAATGCGGTGAACAAGTAGGGCTCTCATTATCAAATAACTTAGACTGCAGGATTGTCAGACCTGCAAAGAAGATCGAATTTAGTGTTGCTTTGTCATGGCAACTACTATGTTACTCTGAGTCCATAAATCTTTGGACGTTGGGTGTCTTGTGTGATAATGACCTTGAAATTAGGTACATGTTAGACATCTATTATCTGACATTGCAGTGTTAATGGAATTACCATAGTGGATGATGGATTGATTTCATTGGCACAAGGAATATTAATTGTGTGATTAATTAACATCCTTGAAGGACGTGAATCCCAAACAATGCTTGAAACTTTTCGAACAACCATGTGTTAAAAAAATACATTGTTCTATATTTTAAGAAATAAGAAATTGTATTTTCTATGTCTAACATTAGGTTGCACACATAAACCTTTTTAAGTTAGCCAAAATTAATATATAGTCAACTACAATTCCCAACAACGATCAAATTCCCTAGAGCTAGAGCTAGTTTATTTCCATCATGTTGGTTGGGATAGAAGGATCCACCACCAGGACAAAGAAAGAAGGTAGCAATAAAAGCAGTTGTGCAAACTCAAGCTGGTGATGGACACGCTTTATGACCAGGAAGGCACTTACTTCAAGCATCGAGCAATTCCTTTTTATTTATTTTTTTCAAATATCAGATCAATTGCAACAGAAGAAATGCATTCTCCTTATTCAAAGCAAGGGGAATAACAGGAAGATTGATATCGGGTGGAGACAACTTTGGAATAAACCACTACATCAAGGTCTATTCTAAACAATGAAATAAAATGATTACATGAAGGTGTTAGTAAAAGGTGATTTTCAGATACCAAATCATTACCTGAACACGTCAAGCTTCTTACAGAAGGTGGTAGTATAAAGTAATCTTCAGAAAATGTTGCAAAGTCCATAATCCAGAATTCCTTCCTACTAACTTTTCCCAGTTACATGTCGATGCAGGCATTATAAAATTTTGNATCATTACCTGAACACGTCAAGCTTCTTACAGAAGGTGGTAGTATAAAGTAATCTTCAGAAAATGTTGCAAAGTCCATAATCCAGAATTCCTTCCTACTAACTTTTCCCAGTTACATGTCGATGCAGGCATTATAAAATTTTGGGAGTGTCGTTCCCTGGTTATATACCCACCTTCAAGTAGGAGGATAATATGTTTGAAAAGAGGGGCAAGCTCATCGACCCAGATGCAATCATATGCATAGGAATAGTGAAAAAAATGTGCAGTAGTGATAGAAAGTTGATTGTATGTGGAATCTATTACCACATCGAGAGGATGGTGAAAAAAATTTGATAAAGAATATGAATTTCTGTCAAGTCTGTTACCACACCCAGAAGTCACTCAACAAACTTTGAAATATAAACTTTTGTAATTTTAAGATGTTCTTTCAACCACACATACAGTTTCTCATACTCGCGACGATCCAAATTTATAATTTCCTTCCGAGTATATTCGCAAATGGATTAATATTTGGCATTATTTCTGAATATTCTAGACCATTTTTCAGTCCACAATATGTGCGGCTCCTGTAATGAAAGATACATTCTTGTGTGGTCTGTAAAATTTGATACACTTGCAAATCTGTGTTGTTGGAAGAAGCTATATACTTCAACTAAGGAGCATTTTGCAAGTGACCTGAAAGTCCCTTCCAAATCCCACTAACAAAGAAAATAAGTTCAACACACAAATCTTCAGGTAGGCCTTTCAACCAACCAAAACATCAAATACAAGGAAGAACACCAATCACAAGATTTTTTTTTGTTTTGTGTGTCTGAGTTTCTGGTGGCTAATATAATTTTTTTCGCTCAAAGCTGACGTCACATAAAACCATTCCCTTGTCTTTCAATTGGGCTTGAATGGCATCTCTAAGTTGTCTCACATGTCCATGACCAGGAACATTACAATGAAGGCACCTTAAAGCCCAAAGTCTTCTATGATAGAGAGAAATGGGAATAAGTATTTAAAAAGAACGATGGAGGATGATAGTATAATCTTTAGTAAATCTTGTTTTAATTTGTTTTAATGGAATATTCCCTTGATATTTTCGCTTATTAATGCCAATATTTTCAAAAATGTGTGTTGAATAGTCACTAATAACACGAGTTAACATTTCCATATGCAAGTAGGTTCTCAAATATGACAATATGTAATATATGTACAGTATTAAAGACAAACATGATGTCAAGACCTATGTGGATGACACATTTGTGGATGGAAGTTTGGTAGTACAATATTGCACTGTTACTATGATGATGCCTTTAAAAAAGTTTTATAACTAACACTTTTTTTGCAAATTCAAAATGGACACAATTTTGTTTATCAGATCCCATAATATTCACCTGTTAATGTGTTTTAATGGGAGATGTCCTCAATCTTTCCGCCTATTAAATCCAATCTTTTCAAACCTGTCTGGTGGGTTATCACTAGAAAAATCATAATTAATGTGCATTGTGAAGGGCAGAAATCAGCTGGGATGGAGGGGAGTGAAAAATGTTTTTAAACTTTTCTGAACCCGGGACTGCGTGAACCCACGAAACTTTAAAGACTCGACTAAGTATGGAAAGGTGGGTCGGACAAATAGAGTCATCATAGGTAGAGTCAGGCTTGCGAGTTCAAGGAGTTTGGGGTTGAATTGTAGAGCACAAAAGTTTTGGGTGCAAGATGTATATCCCAAACACAGGGCACCAGAGTTCAATAACACCTATCCGTGAACCCGCATTCATCAAATTGGTTAATTATGCAAACGAACGGTGGTAGGTTGGACTCATGATGTGACTATATAGATGGATATGACGATTTGTCAATTCTCCACCCCGGGAGCACAGAAACGTGACAAATTATAGAACTAGAAACGCATAATAGAGGGGAAGAACAAAAGGGAAAAATATGCAAGTTTAGAAGAGGAAAAAGAAAGCAAGACAAGAAATTTATCTTTCACACAAAAACACTTAGTCTCATAACTATGAAGCCATAAAAATACATTAACTATGGGAAAAACATCCCTAACTATGAAATATAGTTGGACCTCGACAAACTCTGGTTCAAGTAAAAAGAGATGTTGTTTATATCCACTGCAAAATTTTGCATATTATTTTATCTTAATAGTATTTTTTGGTGAGCCAACTGTAAAACCATGTTCCAATTTGCGTTCTCCAAGTGGATATGTGTTTGTGAAGAAACAAGTGAAAAGAGTCTTAATTGCAGCTGCAGGGCCTCAACTCTACAAAGTTGAATCAAACAACAATAAGCAACATCCAACGAACCAACGAGCAAGCATCAACTAATCAACCAGGAATGTCGGTGAAGAACAATATTGTCCAAATTTGTTGTAGACAAGATTGTATAAAAAATTCGGAGGAATATGTTGTAACATGCCTGTTAAGAAAACATTTCATGCTGTGAGGCCTGACAAGTAAACATGCAAGATCGTAAGGACCGTGCAAAGGCCTCCCACTGTGAAAACATTTAAGGATGTTGTAGTTTTGCATGGTTGGCATTCTGCATCCGCAATTGGAACACTTCCATAACACCCACTGACATATAAAAAAGGAAATCAAATTTTCTCTTTGCATAGAAGGTGTTCTGGAAGAGGATTTTGACTGAGGCATCTGCAACATTTAAATTTTCACTTGCAAACTGGAAATAATAAATAACAAGGAATGAACACAAACATAAATCTAGAAGAAAAACCCACCCATCAATGGGGAACAACAACAACAACAACAACAACAACAATAGGAAAACAAGAAACCAATCAACAAACAATGAGCAAGCAACAACCAGTGAACCGAGAACGCTACCAAAGAACAATATAACCCATATTCACTGTAGACAACATTGCAGAAGAAAAAATAAAGGATGAAAATGTATTACAACAGGCCTGTCAAGCAATGCAAGAATCCAACGACAAAAAACTGAGACCCACTGGTGAATGGAGAATGACCAACTGTAGATGAAGGACCTCAACCTTGCAAAGTTGAAGCAAACAAGAGCAAGCAAAAAATAACAACCCAGTGAAGAAGCACCAAAAGGCCCAACTGCAGCTGGAGGACCTCAACTCTGCAAAGTTGAATCAAACAACAATAAACAGTATCCAACTTAATAAGGAGCGAGAACCAACCAGCCGACGAGGAACGTCGGTGAAGAACAATATTGGCCAATTCACTGCACACAAGATTATATCAAAAAATTCAGAGGAAAATGTATTGTAACACATCTGTTAACCAAACATTTCAAGCTGTGAGGACCATCCAAAGGCCTGCCACTGTGCAAGCAATTAAGAAAGGTGCAATTTTCACGGTTGGTATTTTTCAATACTGGGAGCAATCAAAATCCTCTTGTAGTCCATATTTGTATGTGATTACTATGACCAGAGAAGCAGGACTATAATGTTGTCTTCGTCTTGTTTCTGATCGCCAATGCTTGACACAGAACCTACCTCCATCACAACCACAATGATGTATATGAAAAATGAAATTGTATTTTCTCCTGACATACAAAGATGTTTTGCAAGAGGATTTCGACTGAGACATCCCTAGTAGTGAAATTTCTCACCTGCAAACTTCAAATAGAAAAGGAAGCTAAACACGACATCGAAACTCACCCGTCAATGGGGAACGACAGAAGGCCAGTTCCAATTGCGGTTGCAGAATCCTAAGTGTGCAAACTGCAACAAGACCAACAGGCAAACAACAACAACAACAACATGAAAACAAGAAATCAATGAACAAGCAAGGAGCAAGCATGAACTAGTGAACCAATAATGCCATTGAAGAACAATATTGCCCATATTCACTACAGAGAACATTGCATATAAAAATTAAAAAACAAAGGAAAATGTATTGTAACAGGCCTGTTAAGTAAACATTTAAGGCTATGAGGCCTACCAGGTAAACATTTAAGCCTGTTAGGACTGCTTTGTAAACATTTAAGAAATAATGCATTGTGACAGGTCTGTTATGTACGAAAAAACATTTATTATATTATTTTATAACAATAATTTTTTTTTAGTAACAATAGTTCGATATGCAAAAAAAAAAAAATATTCAAAGGACAAACTAATATGAAGTCAACTAATAAAATAAAATAAAATAACTGACTCTCTCAAAACTTTGGATATCCAAACATTTCAAGAAAAAGGTAAAAATTCAGAAAGACCGTATATGATCAAAAACTTTGGATATGCTAACATATAAAACATTGGGAATAACTAAGTCATCAATAAGACTCCAATCTGTTATCCAATGAGATCATCACATATATGGTATTTTTTATTATATAAAAATGAATGTTTTTAGTTCCCTAGTTCCAACAATAGATATTATGCAAATATTTTTAGTCAAAAGACAAACTAATATGAAGCCAACAAATTGTAGATTGTTATAGTCTCTCTATGCCTTCGACAAAGACTAAACATGAATTTAGAAAGAATGACTTGTTTATTCAATAATTCAATTAATGAATGAAAAAGTTAAAACAGTTAGGTGACTATAAAAGAGATTCTATTTTAATTAATGGATGATGTCGAAGAGACATTATCAATTTAATTTAAAATATGAACTTTTTTAATAAAGTTAATAATGTTTTGAGAAAGTTGATTGAATTTAAAAATAATAAAATTTTATTCATTATTTTTATTTAAATGTATATATAGATTAAAAATTTAAAAATAAATAAGATTTTATCTACACTTTTTATTGAAAAAATAGATAATGTATTTAAATCGATTGAGAATTTAAAGATAAATCAGATTTCATCTACCATCTTTATTGAAAAAGTTGATATTATAATTAAATCCTTGGAACATAGTTATTGGGTTATTGCAGAGAAATGTAACGACTTATTAGTCCCTCCCTCCCTCGGGTGAGGGACTATAGGGTAGCAGTCAACTATCGTTGACCTCGGGTTACTTGGTCTCTTTTGTGGAATTAATAGGTTTGGTTTGGAGCTCTGATTTTAAATTAGAATGTATTTTTTTTAAATGGTTTATTATTTCAATTTTTTCAATAATGAAAGTATTTATTTTATTTTTTCAATTTAAATTATGAATTTTTTGATTAGTTAATAAATTTTAATTTGATTTAATTATTCGTAGTATATGCCCATTTATTTTTTATAACTTTCAGGATTTTAAATTAATTTAAAAATAAAAAATTACCTTTCATTGACATCTGCTTCTACCTGTCAAGCCAAACATCATACACACATATTGCCACATGCAAGCTCTGAGGGCAAGGGGATGAGATATTTTTGGAATATATTTCACTTGTGATTCAAGGTGCTAGTTGCTCCGTGGGAGTATTGAAGTTGTTTTGAAGTTGTAGCTCCTTGGGCTAAATCCAAGCGTTATTTTTCAGGTATTTCTTCATGATTATTTTGCCTTAACAATTCTTAATATTTAGTGATTTTACTTCAAAAATACTCAATATTTTTACTTCAAAAATACTTAATATTTAGTGATTTAGAATACTCTGTGATTTTTCATTTCATAGTATATCAAAAAAATAACAATACTCAGTGATTTTTCATTTCATGGTATATCAAAAAAAAAGAATAACACTCATTATTTTTAATATTTCATGATAAATCATTTTTTTTTTTAATATTTCTTATTAAAAAATTATTAATTTATTAATTAATAAAATCAATACATTACAATATACATCAATGTCATTCATAGTCATAATCATAAGAACATAGTCATAATTATAAGAAATCATGATTATGGTCCATCATAATCATTTTCAATAAATGTATTAATACTTTAATAATATTTTTGTTAATGTATTATTACTTTAATAATGTATTAATTTATTATTATATTAATACTTTAACAATGTATTAATGTTTGTTTTCTTGATCTTGCTCTAATTCATTGCATGGACTATGCCTCATGTATTGGGAAAACAGAGTAATATTGGTGCTTGTTTTCTTGCTCTTGCTCTAATTCATTGCATGGACTATGCCTCATGCGATGGAAAAACAGATTAGTAATATTGTGATGGGAAAACAGATTAGTAATATTGTAACATAGGATTGAAAATATAGTAATATTGTAATATAAGGGAAAACAGATTAGTAATATTGTGATGGGAAAACAGATTAGTAATATTGTAACATAGGATTGAAAATATAGTAATATTGTAATATAGGATTGAAAATATAAACATGTGAGATTGAGTACATGCTTAATAATAAATTATTTATTCTCTTAAAGTGATGGGTTTTATTTATATTCATTGCATTTAGCTGGAAGGCTTATAACTGAAGAATGGAGACCAAAAAAAATAAAGAGTGACATTGAAAGACAAATATATTGACAATATTACAAATTATTTATGTTACTACCTCCTTATAACAAATTATTTATGTTGATTTTCATGGTTTATAACAAATTATTTATGTTGATTTTCATGGTTTAGAGCAATGGGGGGTTTTATTTAAATTCAATGTAATTAGAGAGAATGGGGGCTTTTATTTAAATTCAATGTAATTAGAGAGAGGTGGAAATGAAAATGAAGGGGGACAAAACAGTGGTCAACCCTAGGAAGAGTGATGAAAAAACAAATATGATGGAAGAGTGATGAAAAAACAAATATGATGGAAGAGTGCAAAACTCTTCCATCATAAAAGGAAGGCCAAGATGCAAAAAGGAAGGCCAAGATGCAAAGCAAGTGTGTATTCTATTTTTAGTCTCAGTTTCATGGTTTGTAGTCTCTCTTTTTACATATATATTCTATCAAATATATACTCTTAAGGTCTATGTCTCTCCATTTAGAAGAATTTAAGAATACAATAGTTTCTTAAAAGTAAATACTTGTAGAATATGTCGGTGTCCTATCTATTACACTCTAGTGTTACACTCTAGCATGAGTTCCCTTCTCTTCGTGCACGCCTAGGCGATGGAATACCCAAACAACTCACCTCAGCGCATTTTTCCTATAGCTCACCTCATCTCACCCAAACTGTCATCACGGCAGAAAGAAGGGGCCTGCTGGTTGGCAGGGTGACCCTGTAGTGAACTGTTCAATGGAATGCGGTTTTGTTGGTGCACTTGTAATGAACCTGGGGTTACTCTCATCCACGCCAACAGTCGCGGACTGAGGTAGCTCTTCACCCGTAATTAGCTTCTCACCCCATGCTCAGTAATTAATATAGCGAGTAAGCAGCTTTATGTGCCATTTTCTGTAAATAAAATAGCACGAAAAGTCCTCAGACATACTCCGGCTCTGGAACAATCTTTCGATCCAGAAGGGACGCTACTGACTATGCTTTCTCTGTAACTGATACCGGGTCAACTATTACTGGATAAGTTTATTGCCCACGTCATTGGTTAGATCAACTCGTTCTGTGCCCAAGAGCTAGCATTTGACTTGTTGGTAGTTTCATTTGCACCACCGCCAGTATCAACACTGAACAACTCTACCCATCTGATGGTGTTCTTCTTTGATAGCTTTTGCGCAGATCCCACAAATCCAGTGCCCACAGAAGAGTTCTCTCACCCTACAATTGTAACTAGGCGTGCATTCTTCAGAAATTCCACACCACCCGCATTGAGCTTGCTCTACTTCCAAATTCGTTTTGCATGTAGATTCATGTCCAAATTCATGGAGCTTCGGCTCAGTTCTGAGGAAACATCAGATATTGATCTATTGACATGTCCGTCGAACAAGGGGCACGTCCAAGAGGCCGTGGCAACCTTTAACATATGCTAACAAGCACGTGGATGAACTTTAGTGCATTTGAAAAGGAAGTGGATACTATGTTGTTCGTTTCGCTCTACACGTGACAATGTTATGAATATTTTTATCTATTTTTTAATATTTTAATTTTACACTTAAATAGGTTTTCCTTATGAAGAACAAACAATGAATTTCAATTGATGCGTTTATCAGTGTTTGGCTGATAACATCTATGGTAGCCTTGTTGTAGAATTCGAAATTAGAGGCACGTGAGCACCACCTGCGTGTGCTCATAACAGCCGCCATTGCAGTATTCATCGGTTTCAGCGAGAGGAACGTCCAGAGAGCCGCATGAGGACAATGCTGCTCCGGTTTGCAGTATCAGCCTTCATTCAATTCAATTCAACAACATGAAAACTCATTATATATAGACATTGTCAAATCTTTGATTTTTTAATAAATAGGTTTTCCCAGAATTATTAGTATTCAAAATAACTAATCATGGTGGAAAGGAATCAATTTGAATGCATACTGGAAATGAGGAATGTTGAAGCCATTGGCTTCAAACTAACAATAGTGGTTGTACTCGCTAGTTTTCTTATTCTTTCAATCTCAAAAGAATTTGAATCTCCTCAAACTCTGCATCCTTTCCGTAAGGCAGAAGGCCACTTGATATGTAATCCGTATAGAAAATCCTGTGGTTAGGAACAAATCTTTCAATGGATCCTTTTAATTTGTTTTAATCCTTTTAATCTAGAAACTTTAATTTATCATTTTGGATTTAATAGAAATACCTTCTACAAAAGTATATTATGATTTTTATATTATGAATCATACTTGTGTAACAGCTTGTATATTAAGAATAATTTCTAACGATTTGCAGCAGATCGTCTTCCTTCCCTGTTCATTGAATTCAACCGAATAAAATACTTTTGGGCATGACTAGCCACCTGTGTAGGAGTTCGAAAAATAACGAAATTCCTTGAGATGCTCCTCCAATCACTTTTGCAAGCAAGAACAAGCAAGAACATCCCGCATCAACAAAAATACACACATTATCATCTACATCAGTGCAGTAAAGCATTTGATGTCCTACTATTTCCCTAACCTTCCTCCACGTTGAACAAAGTCAATTTGAGCAAGTTCTCATCTGTTGGCATTTTGAAACATTTCTCACAAGTCGAATATTGAAGAACGAATCTGCGGTAACAGAAATCGAATTGACAGAACAGAGAAACGAAATTAACCGCAGAATAGAATTGCATAAAACGCACACACAACAGATCTCATTATTGAATAGATAAAAAGGAATTACATGCAAAGAGAATGCCCTTCGTAAACAACAAAGCGTCTAACAGCTCACTCATGCTTCGTAAACAACAAAGCGTCTAACAGCTCACTCAACTCAGCGATGAAAATGATGAATCCAAACAACTGTAAGTTAACTAGTTAACTGAGTGATTGCTCAACTTATTCGTCTAACACACCCCCTTAAGTTGGAGTGTGACAATCATTTAACCTAACAACACTCAGCTTAGATCTAAGTGATACAAATGTTTCTATGCCCAAAGGCTTTGTGAAGATATCAGCTTGCTGATCTGATTTACAAAATTTTACAGTGATTACATCTTCATTTACCAATTCTCGAATAAAATGATAACGGATATCAATGTGCTTGCTCTTTTTGTTGAAGACTTGATTCTTGGACAATGTAATTGCAGAACTGTTGTCACAATATATTGGAGTTGGCTCCAATTTCTTTGGTGATAAATCACTCATTAACCTTTTTAGCCAAACAACTTGACATGCTGCGGAAGTTGCTGCAACATATTCGGCCTCTGCAGAGGACAATGTAACAACTGGCTGTTTTCTTGATGCCCAAGAAATCAGACTTGATCCATATTTGAATGCATAACCGGAAGTGCTTTTCCTGTCATCAATGCAGTTTTCCAATGAGAGTCCTTGGGTGACTCCATGAATCTAGAGATAAGACTTACAACAAACATTATGTCTGGTCTAGTGGCGGTGAGGTACATAAGACTGCCCACTAACCTTTTATACAAAGTTTGATCAATGGACTTTCCTTGATCAT
>ML821020.1:68561-112075 GCA_009831015.1 Picea engelmannii | reverse complement strand
ATATTGCATCATTTGTTATCTTTATTGAGATGATATATATGATTTATTTTTTTTGAAATTAGGGACAACAAGCTTAACTTTCTTGTCCAACTAACATATTACAATATATGCTTGGTTTTCTTTGTGTCTCAGGCATGTATTCACACTAGGAAGGTTACTCAACTCATTTGGAAACCCTTGAAACTTATCAAGACTCTTTCCCAATCTATTCATAACATTTATAATTTACCTCTAGGTACATCCATTCATACTTACTATTTTCCATCTCATTTCCCCCTACGGTGACCAAGATTCCCCCCTTGAGGTGACTACCTCACCTTTAAAGTGATGGGGACACTTGCCTAAGATGATAGTGGGTAGGTTCCCTCTTATTTTTCTCCATTTTGTGGTTGGGTTAGGCTTTTCCCAATCTACAACTTGTGCGATAACATGCCTCATCAATTGTATTAGATCTAAATAACATCACTTGCCTAAAAATTTGAGGTAAAAATTCCCCAAAATACTTGACCAACATGTTAGGACTTTTGAGCGAGACTCCCATCTGAACTACTCTCGTCATGAACTATGTCGTGAACTCCTTCATTGATTGTCCTTATCTTTATCTGAATTAATGACATACTATTTGTTGGTGTTCATCATACCCTATTAGATAAAATTGAGATTTGATCATGTTCTTGAACACTTCCCAATCAATCATTATTGCCTCATTTCCCAGTGCTATGATTACTACATCACTCTCCCACCATGTCAAAGAATGACCTTTAAGCTTCAATCGAGCAAAAATAATATTTTTTTTTACAGTTACTTCATACACATTGAATTACACTTCCATTTGTTGTACCCATTGGTTCATACTGATAGCACCCACTTCCCCAACATAAGTCTTGATTTCCACCTCAGTCTCTACATGAAAAGGTACCCACATTTTGTTGTAGTTTCACTCTCCCATCTTTGGCTCAGTCTTATGCTCTATCTTAGACTTATTTTCTTCCCTCTTCGAGAATTCATGACAGGTCTCTGTTGATGGTGTTTCCTTGTTCTCTGTTGCCAATAATTGTGACACGACTGATTTCAATGTATCCAAACTTTGTTCAAATCGATCCAACTTAACCCTGGGATCTTATTTCTCTTCTCCTTAATAATGCTCCCTTGACATTCTTGATGCTCTACTTCTCTCTAGCCTTGGCAATAATTCCTTTTTGCTTCTTATGTAATCACAATTGGTACTTACCATACAGGTCACAATGAATGGATGCAAACTTCTCCTCTGATACCATCTGTTTTGTAAATGAGATTCTTATAGCCTATCTGTCTCACCAACACAAAATTCTTTGTTAAAAAATTATAAACTTGGATTTTTGGATGATGGGAAAATTCTCGACCAATCAAGCCACCAATCGAGTCCGAAAGAAATGAGAATTTGAGTCATAAAGATGTGGCAAGTCAAGTCGGAGGAAAAGCAAGTCGACCAAGTTGAAATGACTTAAGTCGAATTTATCGAAGTTAATTCAAAGGACATGCAAGTTGACCAAGGGATGACTATTGGTCGACTAAGGAAGCGAAATTGACCAAAGAGGAGGCCAAGTCAAATTGGGTCGACCTGTGTACAAAATAAATAACTAAGATGTGGATTTGACTCCCAAATGTGGAGGGGAAACTTGGGGAAGTCAAATTTATTGACCAACATTTGAAAATAAATTTCAAGGGGAAAATTTGATCACTCGTGGCATGAAAAACCATTTGGAAGACTATTCTTAATAGCTGATGATGCAAACAAATGCCTAGGGAAATTTTCAGGAACCCAAAGCAATTAAAAATGTGGGAAAGTCGATTTGGGAATTCACAAACAATGGAAAACTTATTGAAATTGATTTGGCATTCGACAACAGAGGAGAAACATTTCAGGGTGAATTTGAAAGTAGGAAAATTTGCAAAAATGTGTATATGGTCCCTTGGTTTCTAATGAATTCCCAAACAATCTTGACTTTCGATATACATGTCGTCTATGATTTTTGGGCAAAGATAAAACATCTACCAAAGTTGAGAACATTCCCAATGAATCAGAAACGAAATTAGAAATCCCCAGTGAATTCACAATGGCTTAGGAAGGATGGTTGTTGATTCCCAACTCAAAATTCAATGAACAACTATATTTAAAGAGTTGTTAGTCTATCTTACACACCCATAACATCCATATTCATATAAAATAAGATGAGACAATAACGAGCATGGAATATTATTTGATAAACCATACATAGAAAACAATTAAGTTACAGTGCATATAATTTCATCCATAGACACCAAAATTTAAACACGATTAACGCATACACAACTTAGAATTTACCTTGGAAACCCAAATGAGAAAACTAGCATTCTTTTGGCTTCAGATAGGCTCTTGTTTATTCATCAATGAGAAAGTTACAAGCTCTCTAGTACATGTCTATGCTCCTTAGTGACATCTAGGAAACTTCTCTACATCATTCACAACCAAAGAACCCCTTTTTCTTTGTGGGGAAACATATTATAGTAGACTTTGTCAACCGAGAGGTTAGCTAGAAGGTCAGGCTTCCCCGACGATTCAACTTCTCTTTGGTCTATTTCTCTTTCATTCTTATTTTTTTTCTTTTATCCCACGTGGAAAGGGTTTGAAGTCTCATTATGTGTTTACAATATTGTGTCTGAATTTACATATATTACATAAAAATGTACATCAATCATTATGGCATGGGGCCCTTCATGCAAACAAGTCGATCTCCTTCTCCATCTGTAGCATTAACGTTTCCTGTGTTGATCATCTCAAAGTATTGTTCCGATAGCCAATTTTTCTTGTCGGATATGATTTGAAGGAAACACTCAATTCAAAAATGCTAATTTTACATCCATCTGATGGACTTACCATTTGTGTTGAGCTACTATTTCCAAGACAACTCTTACTATTTCCATCCTTGCTACAAGAGAAAAGATTCCATTATAATCTCTTCCATGTTTTTGTTTATACCCTTTGACCATAAGTCATTCTTTGTGTCTTTCAACTCTACCTTCTACAACATTCTTGGTTTTATAAACCCACTTCACACCAATAACTTATTTTTGTATTGGAAGGTTTACTAGATCCCATGTCTCATTTTTATCAATTGCTTGCATTTCTTCATCCATGACATTGCACCATTTTATTTCTTTCACCACATCCTCAAAGTAAATAAGATCAAATTCATATAATAAAACAAAATTCATCAATTCATTATCATCATCTTCATACAACGATGTTTCATATATCTCCTTCAAGCTTCTTTTTTTCTTGAGCTATAATTTCCATGATACCTTGAATATGATGGATTGGTTCTTCCTTTTATGGTACGAGTTCCTATTGGAGGAGTTTCCTAGGGAACATTAACTTGGGAACTTGTCGATGAATGTGTCACTTGGGTGACACCTTGTGCTCCATGTTGAATACCAATGATTTGAGGTATCATTGTGGTAATACCTTGTGTTCCATTTGATAACTCCATATGAGGTATTGCTACCCCAACATCTTGTGTTGTTCCCTGCTGATCATTCCATGCTTCATCTTCAAGAAAGATCACATCTCTACTAAGTATTAACTATTTTGTTTTAGGATTGTATAGTTTGTATGCCTTTGACTGCTCACTATATCCAACAAAAACACACGTTTCTCCTTTATCATCCTATTTTTGTCTTCTTTCTTTGGGTATATGTGCAAAATCCACACAACCAAAAATTCTTAAGTGTTCAACGCTAGGATTTTTCTTGCTCCATTCCTCTTTTTGAATCATGTTATGAACACTTTTTGTGGTACATCTATTCAAAAAATAAATTGTAGTTGCTACTGCTTCACCCCAAAATTCATTTGACAATCCTTTAGCCTTTAACATGATTCTAGCCATTTCCCGAAGAGTTCTATTTTTCCTTTCTACCACACCATTCTATTGTGGTGTATACCTTGCTGTAAATTGCTTCTTGATTCCGTGTTCTTTGGAAAATTTTAGAAACACATTTTATATGTATTATCCTCCTCTGTCAATCCTTAGGAACTCTATGCAGTGTCCACATTGTTTTTCAACTAGAGCCTTGAATTTTGTGAAGGTCTCAAAGGCCTCATATTTATACTTTAAAAAATAGACCGATGTTCTTTTGCTAAAATCATCTATGAATTTTATAAAATATTGACTTTTCCAAGAGAGGGGGTTTTCATAGGGCCACATAGATATGAGTGAATCAACTCAAGTGGAGCTCTTTCTCTCCACAATTTACTAGAGGGAAAAACATTTATATGTTGTTTTCACAGAATGCAACCCTCACATATTTTAGTAAGTTGTTAAAGAAAAGCTAGTCCTCTTACCATCTGCTTCTTATACAACAAATTCATCCCACTAAATCTCAAGTGACCATATCTTAGATGCCAGAACCTAGATTGGTTTGTTGTATCAACTTTGAATGCAACTAAAAATCCATTCTTCATAGTAAAATGAAACATTCTTGTATTTGTCATCTTGACTATTGTAATTTGACTATCACTGCCATTTCTATAAAAAATAATGCATTCTCCATTCTTAAACATAACCCTATATCCATTTTGAACTAACTGTCCAACACTAATGAGGTTATGTTTTAAACCAGGGACATAGTATGCATCTTGGATTTATTTAATGTCACCTTACTTGGTGCAAATGGAGATGCATCATTTACCCATGACTGACACTTTTTTGTTATTCCCCATTATCACCTCAAATTTCACTAATTCATCAATGCTAGAAAACATTTCTTTGTTTCCACTCATGTGGTTGCTAAAAATACTCTCTAAGTACCAAACATTCTTATTGATTTCTTCTACTACATTGAAAATAATAAATAGTTTTTCTTTGTTTTTGTTTGGTATGTGTTATATTCTTTGCATGTGTGTCTGTGGGCACGTCAAACTCGACAACAATGTTTGAGGATCCCTCTAGTAGTTCCCTTTGTGTCATGTGCGTCGGGCGCTTCCTAGGGGGGTCCTAGGGGGGGCCAGGTATGCCCCCTCTGGTTACACGTAGTGATCGGGGAAACGCCCTGAAATTTGTTTTTGGGTGGTTTTTGCTATTTTTAGCGGGTTTCTAAATTAATCCTAGATTAATGGATTAGGGTTTCAATATCTACAAAATACCTAAAATCATCGTATATATTGTATGGTGAATGGTGAAATTCGATATAATGAATATAAGAAAGGCTTTCCTTGGTTGAGGGTTTCCAGTATAAATCTTTGTGTACTATGTGTATGAGCCATTGAGTAATTTATGTTTTTCTAAGAATCTATATGCATTGCTTTAATTCACAGGTTTAAAACTTACATGTGGTATCAGAGATCGTTTTTGGCTTCAGAGGGACGCCTTTGTTGCTGAGGGTTTGGCTCGGTCTTGATAGATCAAGTTTATCTTGGGTCAGTGATAAACCAGGGTTTAGTGGGAGATTTTGCAGTGGTTATTCAAGTGTAGAATGAGGAATGTCGAGCTCTTATAGAATCGAGATAGAGAAGTTAAATGCTAAAAACTTTGATCTATGGAAGCTGAAGATGGAGGAACTTCTTGTAGAAAAAGAACAATGGATCGTTGTGGATCCTGGTACACAACCTAATGGTATGCAACCTACTAGCACATAGACGACTGGTACACAACCCACTAGTACACAAACTACTAGTACACCACCTACTGGTATGTCAAAGGAAGATTGGGAGAACTTGGATAGAAGAGAAAGGAGTACTATTCGAATTTTCCTCGGAGATTTAGTGTTGTTGAATGTCTCAGGAGAATCTATAGCCAAGAAAATATGGGATAAGTTAGGGAATTTGTATCAATCAAAGTCCCTGGTAAACAAGTTTTTTCTTTGAAAGAAGTTGTATCATCTTAGGATGGAAGATGGAGATTATGTGACAGCACATCTAAATGCCTTTAATACTCTGGTAAGTCAACTCGTATCTGTTAATATTACGATTGCAGAAGAAGATAAGTGTATTACTTTGTTATGTTCTTTGCTAGACTCTTGGGATAATCTAGTTGTAGCAATTGGTATTACCACTCAATCTACATTGAAGTATGAGGATGTAGTTTCATCCTTGTTACTTGAAGAGATGAGGCAGAAAAACATGGATGGTCATAGCACAAATGCTTTATTTGTAAGAGGTTGTACACAAGACATGAATCATGGTAAGTCTTTGGGGGGAAGATCTAAGTTTACAAGTAGATCTAAGTCTCCAGGAAAATCTTTGAGGAAATGTTGGAAGTGTGGTAAAACATGGAATTATAAGAAAGATTGCAAGTCTAAGAAGGTTGATAAACCAAAGGGATATGATAGTACCTCTTCCACAAAGGAGAAAACCTCCATTGAAGAAGGAGGTGATGTTTACCTGGAACCTATGGGTACACATGAAGACCATGATTTATGGTTGATCGACTCAGGTGCACCATATCATATGACTCCTCATAGGGAGTGATTCTGTGAATATGAAAAATATGATGGTGGTGATGTATTCCTAGGAGATCACTCGACAACCAGAATCATGGGACGTGGAAGGGTTAAGTTGCTGCTAAAATATGGAAGGATTAGAACTCTCCCTCGGGTTCTGCACATTCAAAAACTAGCCAAGAGCCTAATATCTGTAAGCAAGTTGGATGATGCAGGAGTGGATACTGTATTGGGAAAGGGCACTTGCAAGATGGTATCAGGGGCAATGGTGTTGATGAGGGGAGTTCAGTGTGAAAATTTGTACAAGTTGTTGGGAAGCACATATACTAATGGGTGTAATAGTTATGTTGTCCCTAAGTAGAGAAATGGAGGAGAAAAGACCAATATTGTCCCTGAAAATAAGACCATGTTGTGGCATCAAAGACTGCGACATATTGGAGAAAAAGGCCTTAGAACACTACACGGTAAAGGTATGGTTGAAGGTATGTCTAATTGCACTCTAGATTTTTATTTCTGTGAACATTGCATATATGGTAAGCAAAATGGAGTAAGATTCCCATCTGGTGCTACAAGAACAAAGGAGATCTTCGAGTTGATACACAATGATGTGTTTGGACCTGTTGTTGTTCCATCCCTAGGTAAATCTGTTTATTATGTTTCATTCATAGATGATTTCTCAAGGAACACATGGATTTATTTTCTTAGAAAGAAATATGAGGTATTTGATAAATTTAAAGAGTTTAAGGCCTTGGTAGAAAATCAGACAGAGAATAAAATAAAGGTATTGAGAACAAATAATTGTGGAGAATTCTGTGGAAATGAATTCAATGAATTTTGTAAGAAGTGTGGTATAGAAAGGCAGAAGACTAATCCATACACTCCTCAAAACAATGGAGTTGCAGAAAGGATGAACATGACACTGATGGAAAAACCAAGGAGAATTCTCAGTGGTGTCGAGTTAGGACAAGAATTCTGGGCAGAGGTAGTGGGTACAACATGTTACCTGGTCAATCGATCACCTTCATCAACGTTGGATGATAAAACTCCACATGAGTTATGGAATGGAAAGAAACCCTCTCTTCAACATCTTAGAGTGTTTGGTTGTGATGCTTATTTACATGTTCCAAAGGAAAATAGGAGTAAGCTGGATAAAAAGGCTGAAAAGTGTATCTTTATTGGTTATAAAGATGGTGTGAAAGGTTATAATATTTGGAACCCAGAAACCAAGAAGACTGTTTACAGTCGAGATGTTGTTTTCATAGAGGTAAAAGATGTTTCCAAACAGGAATTCATACCAAGGCCCGAAGAACCTGAGAAAATAGAGTTGGAGTTGGATGATGAAAAATTTGAATCATCTTAAGAAGATGAAGCAAAAGAAGAAGAAGAACCTCATACCCCAGTATTTAGGAGATCAATGAGAGAAAGAAGGAAACTAGAAAGGTATAGTCCACCTGATTTCCATTCCAATTTTGCTTTATCTATTACTAATGATGATCCCAGAACTGTTAGGGAAGTAGTGAATTTAGATGATAGTAAACTATGGAAGAAGGCCCATGGTTGAAGAAATGGATGCCTTGGATAAGAATGATGCATGGGATATAGTTGAGTTGTCAGCTGGAATAAAATCTGTTTGCAACAAATGGTTGTTTAAGAAGAAGTTTAATGCAGAAGGTAAAGTGGAGAAATACAAAGCTCGGTTAGTAGCAAAAGCTTATTCTTAGGTAGAGGGAATTGACTTTGGTAAGATTTTTTCTCCGTTTGCCAAGTTAACATCTATTAGATTTCTTTTATCTATTGCTGCTGCTTTTGATCTTGAAGTGGAATAGATGGATGTGAAGAAAACATTCCTACATGGGGATATGGAATAAGAAATCTATATGAAGTAGCCAGAAGAATTTTTAGTGAAGGGAAATAAAGATCTTGTTTGTAAGCTAAAGAAGTCACTATATGGTCTGAAGAAATCACCTAGGATGTGGTACCAAACGTTTGACACATACATCCTTGTATTGGGATTTGTGAAAAGCAGGGCTGATCACTGTGTATATTCCAAGAAGGTTGGTAATCACTTCATTTATGTAGTGGTGTATGTTGATGACATGTTGCTAGTAGGAAATAACATGGATGTTATCAAGGAGGTGAAATTGCAGCTATCCTCCAATTTTGACATGAAGGATCTCGGTGCTGCTAACTTCATTCTGGGAATGGAGATTAAAAGAGATTGTGAAAACATGGAACTCTGGTTGAATAAGAGAAAATATGTTCAGGTGATATTGCAGAGGTTTAATATGCATGGAAGTAAACCGTTCAAGGTTCCTATTCGTATAGCTGTAAAGTTATCTGCAGATCAGTGTCCCAAGACATAGGAAGAAGAAGAGGACATGTCTCATGTTCTGTATGCTAGTGCAGTTGGAAGTTTGATGTATGCAATGGTTTGTACTAGACCGAACATTGAACATGCAGTGGGAGTTTTGAGTAGGTATATGTCAAAACCAGAGAAGGAAAATTGGACAACAATAAAGAGGGTCTTCAGGTATTTGCGTGGCACTACCAATTATGTATTGTGCTACCAAGGAAGACTAGGATTGGATAGAGTGGTGGACATATGTGGCTTTGTTGATGTAGACTGGGATGGAGATCTAGATCACAGAAGATATAAAAGTGGGTATGTGTTTAACCTATTTGGAGGAGCAATCAGTTGGATGAGAAAAAGATAGGCTATAGTGGCACTCTCAACTACAGAAGTTGAATACATGGAAATCACTCATGCAAGCAAGGAAGAATTATGGTTACAAAGATTGTGTTCAGGTATTAGGTTGGTACAAAAAGTAGTGAGATTAGATTGTAACAGTCAGAGTGCAATCTTCCTGGCAAAGAACCCATATTATCATTCGAAGAAAAAACATATTGATGTTCAGTATCACTTGGTGAGAGACATGGTTGAGGAAAAAAAGGTGTTGTTGGAAAAGGTTGACACTTTGAAGAATGTTGCAGATTCATTGACAAAGTTTGTGAGGACATAAAATTTATCCTGGTGTAGAGTAACAATGAGCATTTCTGCCCTAGATTGTTGTCTATATAATCCTGTGGACCCCTGGATGAAAAGAAAACAACAAGTGGGAGAATTTTGGGTATGTGTTCTATTCTTTGCATGTGTGTGTGTGGGCACTTCAATTTCGGCAATTGCGTCTGACGATCCCTCTAGTAGTGTTGTTTTTGTCTCATGTACTGGAAGCTTCCTAGGGGGGTCCCAGGTGGGTCCAGGTATGCCCCCCCCTGGTTACGCGCAGCGTTCGGGGTAGTGCCCAAAAATATTTTTTTGGACATTTTTTGCTATTTTTAGCGGTTTTCTAAATTAATCCTGGATTAAGAGATTAGGGTTTTGGTATATACAAAATATCTAAAAACATTTTATATATTGTATGGTGAATGGTGAAATTCGATATAATGAATATGAGAAAGGTTTCCCCGGTTTAGGGTTTTTGGTATAAATCTTTGTGTACTATGTGTATGATCCATTAAGTAATTTTTGTCTTTCTTAAGAATCTATATGCATTTCTTTACTTCACAGGTTTAAAACTTACAGTTTTCACCTTCAATTTCTTCCCTCTTAATGAAATTTCCATTTTTATTATACATATCATATTTCTTTTTTCTACATTGATATGCATAATGTCCAATCTTTTTATAGTAATGACATTGGACATTCAATTTGTCATACTTTTGTGAAAAGCTTCCATGTGAATTGTTGTTGCTCCTTCCTCTTCCACGTGTTTCTGAAGAATTGATTCGTCCTCTTTCATGGATGATTATAAAGATTCCACTTCCACCACCTATAACAACACCTCTATTTCTAGATGATTTTCCTCTTCCTCTAACTGAAACTTGATATCTAAAATATTTCTTGGAAGAGATGGTAGATGATCTATTTGTCCTTTGTTCATGGATTTGCAAGGAACCCATAAGGTCATCAAGACACATTTGAGTTAAATCCTTTGAATCTTGTATTTCTACAAAATAGAATTAAATCTGGGAGGAATGCTTCTCAAGGTTTTTTTGATGATTCTTTGATCCTCAAGAGTTTCAATAAAGAAATCATTCATTGACTCAAACTCTTTCATTTGAAAATTTTAAATATCTCTTCTTAAAAATTGTAACTTGACAAGATTTATCTTGCTATTGCATTGGTATGCATTTTGCAAAGTCTCCCATGCTTGCTTGGATTTTGTACTTGTTTCTATCCTTGTAAAAATGGAGTCTCCCATCGTTGCTTGTATAGAATAAAGAGCCTTGGCATCCTTCTTCCTACTCTCCTTCATTGTGTTCCTCTCAACTTGAGTGAGTGCATTGAATTCATCCTAGTCTATAGGATCGGGGAAACCATTTTCAACAAGCTCCCATAACTCTTGGGAGAAAAAAATGGTCTTCATCTTGATGCACAAGACATCATAATTTTTTCCACCAAATTGTGGTTCTTGCCGCCACATGTTGTTGTTGCTAGCCATCTCAAATAACTATGATAGAAACACAAAAAACATCCTAAAATATTCTGTAATACCAATCTGTGCGAGAAGAAACAAAGTGTCCAATTAAAAAATAGGAGAAAACATAGTGTAAAAATATAATGCAAAACATACTACAATATATGTAAGAAAAAACTAGATTTATATTGAAAACAAAGTTCAATTACATTCAATGTTGTTGCACATTCTCTTCTTCTTCTTCTCCATTAAATATCCTCTACTTCTCTTTTTTCTTCTAAATATGAACACATCTCCACTACTTATAAAAAAAAGTTGCAAAATATCTTACCCAGTACAACCACATGCATTAAATTTTTGGTGACTAGCTAAAACATATTAAAGAGGTTCAAAAAATATCCTGCAGGGAATTTATCTCAGATTGTTGTTCATGGTTTGGTGAGTGTATGGAATTTATACCAGACTTCCCATCAATCTTATTTTCAACAGTTAGCTATATAAGTATTCTAATACAAAACACGTTGAAAAGATAGATTGGTTATAGTTGGGAGAATATAGATTGTTCGAATCAAATAAAATCTCGTCTATTGTAGCTGCAGTTCCTGCAAAATTATATGAATGCAAGGATTTCTAGTCCTCTTATGTTTCAATAAGATTAGCATCTTCCATAGGAAATACCATGCACTTGGAATCATCTTCGGGGATCAAATAATTTACAAATAAGTCACACCATGACTTGGAATAATTCATAATTTCTTGAATATTACACATTTTGAAGGAATGATTTATAAAAAAGGGCTTGTGCTGAAGGAAATAACTTATTACATAGTGCTAATTTTCATCAAGCTTAAGCATTTATCTAAGGATACAAAAATATTTATACAACACATCAAAAGATTGATGGAGGTTGTAACAAAACTAACTACATTTCGAAATTTATTGCATGAGAATATTTTGACAAATTGTTTACATAACAAGATACAAAAACAATACATTTATAGATTGGATTATGAGTTGGGCTTCTTGTCACCACTGATTGTGCTCTTGAAGAACATTTTTTATTCTTACTACTATAGTCCAAACTTCTTCTTACGCTGGAGTTTCTTGTCTTGCCTTGGCCTTTTAGGGAAATGAGTTTCCTTATGACCCGTTTCAAAATAAAACCTACAATGGAAAGATATATTTTGATAATATAGATTTTGAGACCAAGAGGAGTTTCCACCTGTCAAGATTATTTCATTGAAAAACCCTTTCTTGAAATCCATTTCCATACATATTTGAGCATATGCAGTGATATTGTAATTTTTTGTTTCCTCACTTTTGTAGTGGAATTTCCCAAGAGAATTTTTTATGGCTTGAAGAGAGGTAAACCCCGAAGGTGCAGAGGAAATTTGGAATTCTAACCCAAATTGGATGTAACATCCCCCAACCCAATCGAGGGACATTACAGTGCCAAATACTCATCAAATGAAAATTTATTCTAACATAAATAATTTCTTGTATCTTCTAGCTATGAATTAAAACTAGATTTAACTATTTTCTATTATTATTTATTACAGGCATCAACAATAATTTATAATTAGAAAATAAATGTAGCTAAGAAACTCCACACAACAACATATAATATTTCTCAGATACATAGTTCACGCACAACAAATCAAAACTTATAATACAACAAAAAACAAGACAAACACTTATCTTTGATAAACAATTGTGCAACTAGCTGCTTGGGACAGATGTTCCACCAAACCATAGAGTTTCTATTCCAGATATCAACAACAAATCACCCCTGAGTTGAGGCTAGTAATCCAAAAAATAGGGTGGTCTCTCACTGCCCACTTACAACTCATAACACTCACAACCCACTGATATTCTCCTACAACTATCTCGATTTTCCACTAGCTATCTTCCTCTCGACCTTCCCAACCCAAGGAATATACCCCTTCACTTATCTTAGTACCTTGGGTGTTCCATTCATTTATCAGGGCCTCTTTGGCACAATAAGCTAGGAATATCTCAGCTGGGAACTCAAGGGAATTCAGTGCTAGAAAAAAACTACCAACAACAACAACAAACACTTGATGTTTTAGTGACACTCACTCAATGTTTCACTCTTCAGGCCTGAAAACCTTGCTCTTCAATATTAATCTCCAAAATTCTTCAGATACGCTCCAAAATACTCTAGAATTATTCCTCCATGGATTCACCAGCTCCAAGCTCTCATTTTTATCTCTACTTGCTTCTCCTGCCCAAAAATTGAATGTGTAAAAATTGTTGTAGCTACCCATACAAATTTCCTCTCTTTGGCTTAATTCATTGACTCACACACTTCCCCAATATGATTGTAATCATCCCCCACGTGCCCAATAACTATGGTATGTGACTTCTCACACCCACCCTCTTACATGTATTAAATGATTGACTTTGGGAACACTCAATCAAGAATAGAGTTTAATACATAGTCATAATAAAATTCGGGAATGTGGGTGAAATTAATAGAATAAGTAATTGCCCCTTTTGGCCCTCTTAGGAATTCTCTTAGACTCTCTCCTCTCTTGTGGATTAATTCATTCCTCATCTCTATCCATGTCCCCTTGGAAATTGGAATCACATTTTATTATTAACATTCAGAAATATAAATCACATATTACATCACTTGGCCATAGCCACATATTATATCTACATTAAGAATTAATTAAACTAGGGATTACATTGGGGATGTTGCATTCCCCCTCACATATAATTTTGCGTCTTCCTTAGTGCACACTATGTTGTTATACATATATGAAAATTTACATCAAAATACTTGGAAAATAAAATTATGCAATTTCTCAACTCTAGTAGCAATTCCAACCATAATCTCTTGTTCCTCTCAACTGGCCAACCCAAGGAATGCACCATTCATTTATCAGGGATAATCCAAGGAAGGTACCATTCTCTTATCGGGATTAACCTAAGGAATGAGCCATTATTTTATCAATGTCCCCAACATAGTTGGTTAGGACTTTGATATGTGGTTCCAGAACTCTAGTTGCTCAAAATGGAGTCTTGCATCTTGTTTTTTCAAAATTGTCAAAACATTTCAGGTATTCTCCTCGATTGTTTTCTTCATTATCCCATGTATAATATTCAGAAATATAGTAGGTTCATTGAAAATTTACCATCCCTATGGCCTTGTTCTCGATCACTTTGAATTTTCGATCTAGGGTGCGTACTGGTTCCACACAGAAATCCCCTTCGTGCTCCACCTAGATCACATTCCAATCAATTATGTGGTTAGGGTCAGGCACATGTTTCTTTAATAATGACACATGAAATACATTATGCACTCTCATGGATGCAAGTAATGTTAGCATGAATGCAACTAGCCATATATTTTCTAATATTTTAAAAGGCCCGCAATATCTCGCTGCCAACTTTGGGAAACTTTTGAATCTTAACAAACTTCTCTTTGCCTTCACTTTTAAAAACATGTGTTAACCCACTTTAAAATATCTAAACACTCTATTCTTTTATACATAACTCTTCTACCTTTACTGGGTAGCCTTTAAATTTTGCTTAATCTTTTCCATCTGCTCTTCCATTTCCTTTAGCATATCTGGCCCAACAACTGCTTTTTTTGTTGGATTGTCCCAACTCATTGGTGTGTTACATTTTATTCCATACAATGCTTCAAATGGGTTCATTTTCAATGGGGCTTGATACCCATTATTGTAGGAAAATTCAACCAAAAGAATATAATTGTCCCACTATAGTGGCTATTCCATCACATGCATCATAAACATGTTCTTAATTTTCTTGTTAGCCCTCTTTGTTTTCCCATATGACTCTGGATGATACGTTGTACTGAGATTTAAATTTTCCCTGAATCCCTTGAACAAACCCTTCCAAAAATTGATGTGAACTTTGCATCTCTATCTAAAACTATTGCCTTAGGCACCCCACGTAGCCTTCCAACCTATTTCATGTAAATTTCTTCCATTTCATAATATCTCACCACTGTTTTTATTTTTATGGGTGTGGTTTTGAAGACACCATTCTATAAAGGTGGATGAGATTCTTCCCATGTATTGATATTTTGCATCTTGTATTGACATTTTTCCATTAACAAATTATTTTTCAAATTAGTTTTCCAATAGTTCTTGATTTCATTTTTCGTTCACCCAGGGAGCCATAATTAACAATCAAAATTTGGAGACCCCCATTATGGGGAGTCAATGAAATCTGCACATACGTTTTCTAAGAAATTGGTGCATTTGAATAATGAGTTCCTCCTCATCAGGGAAATGTTTCCATGTTTAATGTTGGGATGAATACAATGCACCCAAATTAATATACAACTCTTTCCACACCAGTTAGGACTTGCAAAACAAATCATCATTGCTTAGTTATCCTCTCAATAAATATTACATTGGAATTAATACACATATGTTAATATTCACCTTATTTTTGGGGGAGCTTTGTCCATCTGCCATAGCCATGAATTCAAATGTAATCATACAAAAATTCATCCTCCTTGGAAGTACAGGCCCCATGGTTGAGCCCTTGTTTGGACTATCAAGGAGATCTACACATGTTGTTTATTCTTCTTGTGTAAACCCTGCAAACTAACTCCAAAGTTTATGATATCCTCTTCATGGAATAAACACAATATTTTACTTATCAATTGTATTTTGTAGGGCCATTGAGTACATTTTGAAACCATAATTAGATTCTCTATGTTCAAAAAGGTTACTAAAATAGCTCTCTAGAACGTAGGACTAGTTGAATAGTTTGGCTCATCAAATAGAGTTATGGATTGAAAGATATTCATGGTCAAAGTTGTGGTCAAATAGGGCAAGTCAACATGGGCCACATCATCATCCATATTGTTAAGGTTAGCATGACGATTGCTAACATCATCATGTCACATGAAAACACCAAAGGTTGTCATGTGTCACCCACCAATCGGATTTTTGGGGCCCCATTTGGACCAGAAGAAAAGTGCCATGTGGCACCCCCAAGTGATTCCACGTGGCACCACGTGGCCCAAATAGGACACGACATGTGGGCTTACCGGGAGGATCCACATGTCCTATATGGAGCTGACATGGAGGTGAAATCAACATGAATGGGAAGCCAGGTGGGCCAATCCAAGGATGCCACATGGCCCAATCAAAGAGTGCCACATGGCACCCCTGAAATGCCCAATGAGGGCCCGTGACCAAAAATAATATATATATATATATATATATATATATATATATATATATATATATATATATATATATATATCGGGCCCTTGCCAAATTTGGTGGAGGTCCTGCCATATCTAGCGCATCTTCCAAGTTCAGAAGCTGGCCACCAACTTTAGTGAAGGTTGTAACCAAGACCCAAAAAGAGAAGGCCTACGGGTTTGACCCCGACACCTCCCCCACATGTAACACCTTAACATTAGCATCGACAACCAAATCACCCAATGGTCTTGTTGGGAAATCCGTCTTCCCAGGTGCTATTTAAACCAGGTATCTGCCCAAGTGTTATTTAAACAAGGTATCTGCCCAGCCAGAAAGGGGAGGCGTGGACCAGACGACCTGTGAGCATGATTTTCGATGCAAGGACATTCATTATTGCAGGTTGTAGAGGGCACATAAACTGAGACAAAATTCTTCTTTGGTCTAGGCATGCTAGAGTCAGATCGAGTCGTGGAGAAATTCATTTTTGGGTAATTCAATGCCACGAATTTAGTGGTGTTGTCTATTTTCTGATCTGAGCATTATTTCTATAGCTTGATTTTAGAATGAGGTATACTTATGTATTTTTTCCAAATTGTTTTGCTAAGTTAATGAAATAGCCTACCCATTTGAGAGCGAGACCTCGAGACATAGTCCACCAGAGACGATCTCTATTATCAAGTTTTGTGTACAGATCTGATTCTTGTGTCTCTTCATTTTTGAGTTTTCCCTTCTCTAATGGTGCACTTTAATTTATTCTCATTTAATGCAATTCTTTATAAGTCACGATGAAAAGATCCCAGATCATGTTGGTGTCATAGAAATTGTCTTTGACTTGAATTGTTGAGTGTGAATGATTACAAGGGAAAAGCATAAGTAGGGTGAAGGAACTCTTAAGACTTTCAATCCCGAAGTTGTTCGTGCATCCAGAAAGAAGAAAATGGCAGAAGAGGACAAGCGTGATGAAATCAAGAAAGTTTTTTACATGGTCCTCTATCGCATGAAAAAAATGGTTGAATGAATGTATGGATATTACGAGAAGAGTGTTGTTCCTGAGATTAAACTTAAGGCTCAAAGAGTAATGTTAGGCATCAAGAATTTTTAAGAGAATTTAAAGAGTGATTTTTCTACCTTTAGTTATATAAGAAATGATCCTTAAATGAAATTAATAATAGGACAGTATAGAGACCGTATTTCATTGTCTGAGTCACAATTATAATATCAAATGGTGTGAGGGAAACTTACAAAACTATTTAACAAATCAAGGCATCAATTGTTGAAGAGTCTCACCTTGTTACAATAGAAGAAAATTAGAGAGCACACCCTTGAGAAGGATATAAAATGCTGTAATTCAAATAGCTTGCATGTCTTGCTTTACTTATAGTAAATACAGAGGAAAAACTACTTACTTAATGAATTACTGATATAATGTGATTACAATAGTTGTGATACTAAATTGAAAACAATCGCCTATCAAGGAATTGCAGAAGGAAATTCAAAGATATGGAAATATAGAAGGAACACATAACCCAAACTGAACAAAATTTGGAATCTCTATCTTCACTTGTATTAATACTAAAAAATGAGAGTTTTCTCTATTACATCCAACAAGAAGAAACCTTGAATAGATCTTGAATCTATGTATTTATACAAAAATTGTCACAACTCAAATGGTTGGACTTATTACAAACAAAAATAATGTATATTTGAATAAGACAACAATATGTAAAAATTGATGAGCTTCGTTGGTGTTCTCCTCTGTACCTTCATCTGCTGGCATAAACATTTATTTTCCTTATTCCTTTAGCCTGGACACAACTATCGTCTGGTCTTCTTAATAATTTGGCATATTGTCCCGACCGTTTTAGTTTTGTTTCCATCTGTCCCTCCAGCTATGTTCAGTAATGCAAAGACATTTTCTTACCTGCTCCCAACCGTGCTTTCTTTTCCATCCTCAATGCATTGGTTTCATCTATCTAAAAATTCCACCACCAACCTTGATGGATCGATTGTTTCGTTTACCTCGAAAGTGAATAACTTCCTCTCTACCTCACGCATATTTTCTTGGATCCTTATCACCTCTTGAGCTAAGGCTTGGAACTGTGAACTTGGGTTCATTAGCCATTTATTTATTTTTAGAAGATCAATCTGGCTCATTTCCTGAATGGTTTCCATAGTTTCCTCTTTGCTCTTTCTGGAGTTCTGCTGGTTTATTTCAATATTGATTTTCCCCAAGGCCTCTACGATAATGCTTCCCTCAAAATCAATTATCCTCTTGTATAATGATGATAACACTTCTTTGAAAGTGTCCTTTACCTCCCCTAACTAATCTCTTACTCTCTGCTAAATTCATTTCCCACACCTTCAGGGCCATATCACCTATTATTTGTTCAGAAGGGGAAAGCCAAGGAAAATTAGGGACATTATCTTTCTGTGCTAGTATGATGTCTTCTTGAAACATATCTCGGGTTGAGCAAGATTCTATTTCCTTCATATATATATATATCCTTTAGTGCAAGGTCTACTACGTGGTAGCACTTTTGGATGGAATCAACCTTCATAAAAAGATCTTGTTAGGCCATTTCCAATTTTTCATTTATTTCTAGTGCTTGAGTCTGGAAGGTTGAGATATCTACTGATGTAGCCTCAGACAAGTCTAATTTGGATTTCAATTTCCTTATTGATTCATTGCATTGAGTGACCAATCCTAGGTTGGCATGTGAATTCCTCTGGAGCTCCTCGAAGTTAGCCTGCATCCTTTGGATTTGCTATCAGTCATGAGCTCTGGATGTTGCATGTCATTCATGACATACCTCAATTTCCCTTTTAAATGTTTGAATCTCTGGTTAATTTCCCAGACAGATTCTCCTAGTTTTTGTCTGATCTCTATCATCTCATTCATGTATTGATCCTTATATCTAGGCTTCTGGAACTCATTTATCAATAGTATTCTTACCTCTACCAACATCCTTGTTATCCCTAGTGGACTGTTTACAACTAGATTCATGTACCAGTATAGTGCACGGTCTCTTAGTGCGATGAATAATTGTGCCAAATTTGTGTCCTCATCTGTGATTCATTTTACTTCCTAGATATTTGCACAAATAAATAGGTGATTTTCAGGGTCTTCTGCTACCTCATCCATAAATTTTGGTAACCTAATGGTAGGATCGTGTACTACCATTGCAAACTGCATTGGAATCATACCTCCACACGGTGTAGATCCTTGACTAATGCTTCCTGATCTGGCTCCCCCAGTTGATGCACCGTGATTAGATCCTTGTCTTGTCATTCTCCTGCCACTAAAATTTGGTTGTCTAAATAGTGGTGTTCTTTCTGGTGTATTAGTCTCACATGGGTTTATGGGTTCCACACTGACACTCACATGGATAGGAGTTTTTCCTTCTATTCCTACCCTTAGGCCTCTCATATTCCTCTCATACGTTGTGCACAATATTTCCTCAATCTGCTCGATATCCAAGATATCCTATACCTCTCCTTCATCACTTTTCAATCCCTCTCTCTCTGGTATGGCTCTCTTATTATTATTCATCTTATATTGGTAGGTTACTCCACTATGCATTTTTCTAGATGTTTCCATGATTCACTTAATCTGATATTCCTCCATCATGATTGGGTCCAAGGCCCCCTCCTTCTTTCCTTTATCCATCTCTTCCTCCATTTCTCCATCTCTTGTCAGTGCTTCCCCCCCTCCCCCATGCATGCAAGGAAGTTTAGCTGTCTGAATCCATAGTCATTACACCTTTTTTATACAATAAGATATTTATGGAAGTATACAATGACCTAATATACATTCCTCGTGGTCCTCTTAGGAACTCTTTCTCTGTCGCGCTGTAAGATTTGATAGTGTCTACTGCAAATTCTGTGATAAATCCTGCAACAATACTGTCTAACCAGAAATCTATTGTGCACGTGAATTTGTTATCAACTTGGTGTAACTGCACGATATCCATAGGATTCCACTCTAACTGTCTGATTCTATTTGTCACGTGGTTTTCTTTCAACCTCAATATCCACTCCTGCAACACATGTGGGAAATCACAAAAAAATACTTCATGCAAGTCGCTAAATACATACTTGTCAAGATATTTGCACAGTGTTATTTTAGGGTTTCTGTTGTCTTTTTGCGCAAGCTCTAGCTCTTTCATCTTCAACCATATTTTAATATTCACCTTCGTTGGATTCCATGGTATGCACATTTCTTTTTATAGCTTCATTCTCTTCGTGATTCTTTCAATAATCCCACTCACTCAATCCCATGCAGTTTCATCCGACAACGAAACCATTTGTTGGTTACTACTCTCTTACTACTTCTTAGGCTGATCCAGGTTTAGATCTAAACAATATTCCACCAAATTCCTCTAAAAATATCGGCCCTCCTGGTAAACCAGAAGGAAACACAACACACAGACTGTACTGCATAGTCTCATCCAAGATAGTTCTATGGGTGGTTGCAATGCTCAGGTTCTTGCAACCTGGGAATGAGTGGGGATCTGAGATTGTACTTTGTGATCTTCATTTATTTACTATTTCATCCATATAGATTTAATATATTATTTTTCTTTATGCACGCATGTGAATCAACAGATCTAAATACTTCATCAAGACATTCATCTAAGAGGTTACCATTGACATAAAATACATAAACAATAAAAATTCACATAACACATGATCTACTGTGGTTCACCCCCTCCTGTTCTACATCCACAAATATTTGTCTCTCAATCTCTTTTATTATAGCTTCTCCAAAGTCATGGCGTTGCATGCATTTCATTCTCTGATCTTATAATCTCAACAGGCCCCACAATCCCTGTGAGGCTGATTAGATCACACCATTCTCCTCAGCCTGCAATCTAACCCTTGGGATCGAGTTTCTTAACTCTCCTATAGCTCAACAACTTACAAAAATATGACAGATCTTACGATCTTTGTCCTAGATACAAAAAACAATCCTCTCTTACATGCTAGAGCCTCCAAAACACATCTATCTCTCCCGTCCTAGACCTCCTAGGTACTTATTTATACTTATTCTTGGCTTATCAACTATTCCAATATCTTACCAAAACCCTAACTCTAACATGGCTATGTCTTATTGCATGCATGCCTTGCATTCTTTCCTCCTTTGCATGTAGCTTTACCTTGTACGTGTTGCTTTTTCGACCATCTGTCTTTCTTCCACTTCGTGCTTTTCTTTCTAAAAATATAATTTTCTCCAAAATGGGCCTGCACCCAACAATGCCAAAATGAACAATGAGTTGAAATCTTTCATGAAGCATCTCTATGGAATAGAGAAAATGAATTCCAGTTATGGTATGAATACATGAATTGGTGCTTGAAACAAGAGCACCAGGTGGATAACAAGCTTCATTAGTAAACACATGGAGTTTTTTGAGTAATTTTGAATTGTACATGGTATATAATGCACTGAGGACAGTGCATAAATAAGGGGGAGGGGAATGTAATACCCCTAGGATGAACCCCAACTGTAAATGTAAATGTAAATATGCTTATAAGCTGGTGAGTTGATGATATAGGGTCTTTGGTCTGATTCTGCATGCATTGAGTTAGTACGTGGGAATCTCATACCAAAATAAGAGTGCACACATTCTAGAGTTTTGCGCACACCAGATTGAGTGCATGATCTTGAGGCCATGGAACCTTTGTATATATGTTGTTTTTTATAGGTTGGTGAGCCAAGTTTAGGCTAGAATGCTTATATGATTATTAGGTCAGGGATCCTGGATGTTAAATTTCATCATGCCTATATTGTAATATGTAAACACTCGTATCATTAATAAAGTACATCACTGGTGCATATTGACCCACAAAAGATTATGGGGTCCTAAACTCCACTAGGAAGGGAAAGTGGGCTAAGAGTCTAGGAAGGAGATAAGCTAGGGGGATTAATCCGAAAGGAATATTATATTATTATTCCTAAAGTCTAAGGTATGGATATAAAGTTATGTTATCCTAAGTTCCTATGGGAAGGGAACGAATTACAAGTGGAGAAAAGTGAGTTTCTTGAGGGCCATGTGTCATTAAGGGTGCCTACACATATATTTGGGGGAAATTAGTTCATTTTCCATCATTCCTTCAGTAATGAGGCCATTATTCTCTCCTACCATCCCAAATTTGTTGCTTCCATCACCATACATGTACTTGGAAATCTTGGTGTTGTGGATAACTAGAAACTTGGTTGACTAGAGGCTGAAGAAGCGAGTTGTCGAGCCCGTGAGTAGTTTCTCTACGAGAAAAACTACTCGAAATTGTTCCTTGGTGCGTTGGGAAATAGCTATAGGGCTCTGAGACTTCTTTTCTGGCTTCTTGCTGAAGCCCTGGAAGGGAAGTGAGGAAGTTAAGGGATTGTTAAATAGAGAAAGGGCACACTTCTTGGGGTGGGACATGCATGTGGGGAATGAGAGACTGTATGCTAGTTGCAATAGTTGGGCACCTTGGACCGAGCAATTATGTTGCTTGTCAAACTTTAGACTAGCTTAGTATTCCCTTACTTGGGGGTGACCCATTTTTGAGATTATGAGAAGTGTGGTCTATGGTTGGGAGGAATGTGGAAGGTCTGCGCACATTTGGTGATATTTTTATCAAATATAAGTTTCAATTGTGTGTTAAATTATGTGTTGCATCATTATTTATGCATTTGTTTTTATGGGTTTTTTCTGTGTATGCTGCATGTGTATTTCTATTATTATTTTGTATGAATCTATGTATTTACAGACTATTTATATGCTTTAATTTTGTATACAGTTCAATTTTTTTGTGTGGCATAGCCCAACAAGTGGATGGGGATGCTACATTAATAATGAACCAACACGATATCTTTTAGAATATTCAAGACACGAACAATTGAATGCTTTTTGGGGGCTTGGAGTCGAGCTATCTAGTAAAGTTGGATTTCCTATTCTAGGCCATAATGTTTTTCTCATGAGACCATTTTCATTGAGTAATGCCAAAAGAAACAAAGGACCAATCGACCAAAATGGATTTCTCAATTGTAATTCTACAATTGTTTGACTTTTTAATTTTTCAAAAGTGCTAGAGACGATTGGTTGGCGAATCACAGTTGACACATCCAACTCACAGTGAAGGATTTAAATTACTAAGCAAATTCTCATCATCTATGAAAAAATCCTTACCTTAAAGAAGTGCCTTTTGTGAAACAACCATGCATCTGTAGTTCTCCATAAGTTAGGAAGTTTGAAAGCTGGTTTGTGTTCTATTATCATTTCCAATATGACCACCCTAAAGTTATACATGTCATATTTCTCTAGTACTTACCTCTATAATGTAAAACCTATCATAACTCAGTTGTTAATTGGAAATCAGGCTAGTCATCATTGGTTGTTATCTATGAATGTGGGCTAACTCATCAACAATGTTCAAGTAAAACCATGCCACCTAAAATGACCCTTTGGTGGTTCATAAACGGGTAGGCTTCCACTACTGCTAGAGACCCCTAGGTTTTGGGTTATTAACTTATTTCCTTACGTCTAAAGAAGATGAGCTCTTAGCCAATCAAAAGTATTTTTATGTCTTACTCCAATACCAAAAGACAATTTCACCCTAGATAGTATCTGCAAGAAAGCAAGTGCCCCCTTGTGGTCATCGTTGTGGGTACCTCTAGTGGGTCATGTGTTTGGCGGTCTCTTCTCATATATATATATATATATTTCCATTGCCAATGTTGACTCTGATAACTTTATATAATGTTTTAACCTAATTTAAACTCTATAGAGATGATGGGATGAACCTAATTTAAATATAATATTTTTAATAGCCTTTATAATCCTCATTAACAAATGTTCATTAAGAATTTTAAAACTTACTTCCTACCATATCTAAAATGAAATTCCATAATAAAGTAAGTTTATCTTCCTTTATTTATAGAGATGATAGGATGAACCTTATTTAAGTGAACTATAATTTTAATAGCCTTTATAATCCTCATTGATGAATGTTTTTAGGAATTTTAAAACTCACTTCGTACTATATCTACCAATCAACATATGTTGAAACTTATTTTCTACGTTATCTAACAATCAACCATGCCTTGCAAGGGCGTGTGGTAAGAATTTTCACTAGGATTTAATGAGTGTGTCTTATGATATTTATGAGAGGAAATGGACTCTCTCATCTACTTTTAAAACAATCATTTTGATATAAAAATAAAAATAAAATCAAAGGTTAAAATATATTTTCCAATAGATTTATGAGGCCAACCAAAAAGCTAAATGTGAAGAACCAAGAATTTGGATGTCTTATGGTTAATATGTTTGAAATAAGATTATGACAACATGTCATAATTTATTTTATGATAGAGAGATCATTTTACATTTCCTTTGTAATTGGTAGCGACATAATCTAGGGTAGGGGGAGGGTAAGATATCACTCAAAAGGTAGAAATATTATTTTCTCCCTGGTTGTATGGTTGATATCATTGTATGACAATTCTATTGCTTGTAAAATACCAAGAATTTGTCGCATAGTCTTCATCAATGAAAATGGAGTCTACGTTTAGAGCTTGCGGCCAACAAATAGTGTTCCTTATTTCCATTGTCTATGTACCAAAGGAAAATTTTTGTAAGACCAACGAAATAGGATGAGGGGGAGGTGACAAAGGACAAGACATAAGGAAAACTTATATATGCACAAAGCATAGGACGTATGGAATTTTCCAATTCGCCCAAAGCACATGACAAATGGAATTTTTCAATTTGCCCAAAACACTTGACAAATGGAATTTTTTTATATGATCTCAACAAATGACAAAAGATTCTATAAAGACCATGCCCCCTCAAAAAATCCCTTCAATGTAATTACAACATCCCCTCTTCTAAGCACAATAGATGCATGGCAATAAAGGTATTACTAAAAATATTATGATACAAAATTGGTTTTCTAGGTAATAGGATAGTTGATCAATGTGAAGTTTTCTTCCGTCTAATTACTAGTTCAAATCTTGTAAATATCTTTGTGATGCTGTAATCTTCTAAGTGGAACTTTCACTTTTATTTGTGTCAAATTATTTCATATTAGATAGTTGAGAGGAAAAATTGTTATCCTCGCAACTACCCACTTGCTAGTAGAAGGCATCACTACTTTCTAAATTCATATAATGTTAGTAAGACATATCACAATATCATGTAAAAATTTAATGAATGGATTAGTATTCATAAACTCATGATTAAAACAATGATCTGTTCTCGACAATTCTTGCCATTGTAACATAATGATAAGACCTTCATTTATTTTGATGGATGGAAACTCTCACATAATTTTATACTTTTGAAATAAAAAGTTAAGGTTTTCAATACTTTTGAAATAAAATCAATGCAATGAAATTTATTATTTTGGTAAATGTGTAAACTTCAAAATAATTTTTTCATTTTATAAATTTTATTTTTAATTAATGAAAATGGAGTCTATGTTTAGAGCTTGCGGCCAATGAATTGTGTTCCTTATTTCCATTGCCTATGTACCAAAGGAATTTTTTTGGAAGACCAACAAAATAGGATGAGGAGGAGGTGCCAAAGGACAATACATAAGGAAAACTTATATACACACAAAACATAGGACATATGGAATTTTTCAATTCGCCCAAAACACACGACATATGGAATTTTTCAATTCACCCAAAACACATGACAAATGGAATTTTTTTTATATGCTCTCAACAAATGACAAAAGATTCTAGAAAGACCATGCCTCTTAAAAAATCCATTCAATGTAATTACAACATCCCCTCTTCTAAGAACAATAGATGCATGACAATAAATGTATTGTTAAAAAGATTAGAATACAAGATTGGTTTGCTAGGTAATAGGACAATTGATGAATGTGAAGTTTTATTTGGCCTTATTACTAGTTCAAATCTTGTAAATATCTTTGTGATGCTTTAATATTATAAGTGGAACTTTCACTTTTATTTGTGTCAAATTATTTCATATTGGATGGTTGAGAGGAAAAATTGTTATCCTCCCAACTACAAACTTGCTAGTAGAAAGCATCACTACTTTCCAAATTCATTTATTGTTAATACTTTCCAAATTCATATATTGTTAATAGAACATATCACATTATCATGTAAAACTTTAATGAACGGCTTAGTATTCATAAACTCATGAGTAAAACAATGATCCGTTTTGGACAATTCTTGCCACTAACATAATAATAAGAGATTCATTTGTTTTGATGGATGACAACTCTCACATAATTTTATGTTTTATAAATAAAAAGTTAAGGTTTTTAATACTTTAGAAATAAAATCAATGCAAAGAAATTTATTATTTTAGTAAATGTGTAAAATTAAAAATAGTTTTTACAATTTATAATTTTTTTTTTAATTAAAAATAATAATTTTTTAATATCTTAAATACAAATTTAATATAATAAAAATAATTTATATTAAATAAATTTACACTTTTACATTTATTTATCATGATATTGTATCCCTTTTCAATTGTTTTTACTCATGCCAATTCCTTGATAACATAATGTTCATTTTTAGACCGGGGACACTATGTAAGAAAGTTGATGCAGGAGCATCGCCAGCAACATCAAGCGAGCCAGCGTGGAGCGGAAGACAGCTGGACTAGCCAGCACAAATTTTGAAAATGCCTTGGAAATTGTTGCGCAAATATTAAATGAGTCATTTAAGAGGAGGCGCCTTTGTATATTGTAATGGAACTTGAGCCTTTAAGCTCTCGTCCTTAGGTAGATAGATGACATTTAATATAGTTAATGCAGTTAGATAGGAATTTAATTCTAGATTTGATAGTTTTAGAGTTCGAGAGGGAAAACGGATATAGACACCCTCCTTTGTGCATTGTAACATTAAGCAGCATTATCAATTTAGCAAGAGCATTCAGAAGAAGAGCAAGCAGAGAACTGTGTAATGAAGAACACCCATGTACAGACATTTGAATTAATAGAAGAAAGATTTGATTCAAATCCATGGTTTTGTGTTGTTTCTCTGTGTATTGATGTTATGCTCATGAATGTTCAGTTCCTGTCATATATTTTCTTTTATATGTTGTGTGTGTGATTTCATGGTTGAATTGAAGTATGAAAGGGAGATAGAATAAGTTTCAATTGTTTCTCTAATTGAACCAGAGGATTCCTGCAAGGAGTGCAGTCGAATTTGTCCGCAAGGAGTGCGTTGACTGAAGGGTTCAATTAGGGATAACCTTTGTTGCCATTCATCTTAGGAGTGCAGTAGCACAGTGCCATGCAAGGAGTGCACAGGCCAGGGAGAAGTCTCAGAGTTTCGATTCTGAGAGAAGCATCGGAAGACTGCTGCTGCAGGTGTGCGCATAGTCGAGTGCCTTCAACACTTAAGCGTTGTTGAAGATTTTCCGCAAAGAGTGCATGCAAGTTTTCTTTCTGGAGACTGAAGTTGGGGAAAAGATCAGGAGGAATAGGCCTTTGAATTCACTGAAGGACAAGCGTGGGGAAGTTACCATGGAAAATTGGAGAGAATCATCGCAGGTTGGCGAGCAAGTGAACGAGTCTCGTGGAGGAGACACTCTTTCATTTCGTGAAATCCCAAAGGGAAGAGCGGATGGTCGAAATCCTTGGGAGGATATTTCGCGAAGTTCCGTGGGTCTTTGGATCTTGCAGAGGTGCAAGGAGGTTACGACGAGAACGCCCAAGGGTTTGAAGCTCAGGAGGGAGCAGAGCCGTCGATTCTGAGTCATAGGGACCGTCAGATCTACACGCGACATTGAATATTGGGGTTTCGCGAGTTGAAGCTCCAAGAGATTGCAACGAAGATTGCGATATTGCGATCCGCGATATCCCGATAAGTCCAGAACCGTCCATCATGTGGGACATGTATCAGGGGATCCTGAAGAGTCGGGGATAGGAGAATCAGAGTTTTTGAAGGCAAGAAACTCTTGCAAGTTGGAATCGCGATCCGCGATATCCCGACGGAAGGTTTGTGTGGGGCCACAGCATGGGCTAGTGGAGGACAGGTGGCACAACATCGGGGATCGAGAAAAGGTAAGTCCCAAATCCTTTGACATCAGGATTTGTGATCCCACGAATTCTGAAATCCCGATAGAAGTGCTGGGAGGTGGAAAAATCAACCCGCGCGTGTGCATCAGAGGATCGGTAGATCGGGGTTCGGAGTTTAGAAATTCTAATTTGTTGACATCACGAGTAGCGATTTACCGATAGGGAGAACCCCGATAGCAGGTGAGAAGTCAACATTGACTCGTATCGGATTTCGGGGAATTGTAAGGCATAAAGCACGCGACCACAAAATTTGTGAAATCGTGAATTCTGATTTCCCGATCGTTGAGGGAGATCAATTGAAGAGTTACTGTGGGTAAGAGAAATTCCCGATAGGGAATCAGTGGAACTTTTGAGTTCTTCGGGCTGTGAATGAAAGAAGGTCCTGAAGAGGTGGACATGCCAGTGAGGGCGCGACTGCATCAAAGTGGTATCAGAGCATAGGAAGTTCTTTTGCTTTCTGTAGCAGAAGAAGAAATTTCGCCATGCTGCCGAGAAGAGAAAGACAATCACCTGATCTAGAGGACAGGGAGGTGCGACGAAGAGGCAGGCAGGTGGTCAATCTAGAAATGGAGAGACAGATGAGAGATCTCTGAGCAAGACTCGAGGAGATGGAGACAGTGCAGAGACACACAGCTAGTGCAGGGGATCTGAGTGATTCCGACAGTGAAGTTGAGGTTGAACGTGAAGAGGAAGTTGCAGCCAAAGATGTAGCAAATGAACGTCTAATTAAATCTATCGCCAGAATGGGTGCGAAGGCGAAGATGGACATTCCAATTTATGAGGGAAATCTGGATGCAGAAGAGCTTCTGGATTGGATTTGAGCTCTTGACACCTACTTCGATTATGAGGATATCGAAGAGGATAAGAAAGTCAAGCATGTTGTTACGTGCTTGAAGGGACATGCAACATTATGGTGGGACAAGCTACAAGCTAATAGACGCTGCAAAGGCAAGCAAAAGATCAAAAGTTGGGACCGAATGATCGCGAAGATGAAGGCGAAGTTCATCCCAAGAGACTATCAAATTACTCTGTTCAGGAGGATGCAGAACCTGAGACAGAAACTGATGACAGTGAAAGAATACACTGAGGAATTCTATCGACTGAACATCAAAGTAGGTCATCGAGAGAAGATGATGAGAAGGTTGACAGATATCTGAATGGTCTAAGATATGACATTCAGGATGAATTAAGCATGGTTACCATCAGGATGGTGTAGGATGCTTATCAGATGGATCTGAAAGCTGAGGAGAAGCTGAGCCGAAAACAAGGTCAGTGAGGGCGAGGCAGGAGTTAGCCCAGAGGCAAAGTAGTTGCCTAGGAAAAATATCAGAAGCCCAAGGAGGAATGGAAGAAACCTCAGGGTAAAGTTGAAAGAGGTGGAACCTCACAAAGAGGGCCATATGTTGAACAGAGAGGGAAACATACAGAACAAAGGGGAGGATATGTTGATGGCAATACATTTCCTCGTACTAGAGGTAGAGGAAGAGGAAGAGGTGGAGTAATCACCTGCTTCACATGTGGAAAAAATGGACACAAGTCTTATGAGTGTCCAGATAAAAAGAAGGACATTGGGGAAGCTCACATCACTGAAGCGTAGAGACGGGATGTTGAGGCTGAAGACACAGAAGGCGGAAGATCGCTTGCGATGCATAAAGTCCTTTTGACACCCAAGAAATAGGTGGAAAGCTCAATCCAAAGGACCAGACTCTTTAGGACAGCTTGCAAGACCAAGGATAGGGTGTGCAAGGTTATCGTGGACAGTGGTAACATGGATAATCTCGTATCTACAGAAATGGTAGAAAAGTTGGAGCTAGAGACGACTGATCATCCAAGCCCATACAGAGTTTCGTGGCTACAGAAGGGACACCAGGTAACTGTTACTAAACAATGCTTGGTTGAATTCAAAATAGGAGGGTATAATGATAATATTTTATGTGATGTTATTCCCATGGATGTTTGTCATCTATTGCTGGGTAGACCATGGCAATATGACAAAAATGTGATTCATGATGGGAGAATGAACACATATACCCTGGAGAAGAATGGGAGAACCCATATGTTTCTTTCGATAAGGATAAAGAGGTGAAGCCGGAAGTAAGCAACACATTACTTCTCATGAGTGGGAAGGAGCTTCTTACGGAGGTTAAAAAGAAGGAAGATCCACAATTCTTTGTGTTCAGAAAACTGAGAATTGCTCTGACTAGCACAAGAGTGGATGATTTACCAGATGAGGTTAAGGAACTGCTGGAAGAGTTCGCTGACATCATAGTGGATGAATTACCCCATTCGTTACCACCAATGAGAAGTGTGAGTCATCACATAGACCTCATACCAGGAGCTAGTTTGCCAAATAAAGCTGCATATAGGTTGACGCCGCAAGAGAATGAAGAGGTTAAGAAACAGGTCCAGGATTTATTGGACAAAGGATTAGTCAGAGAAAGTTTGAGTCCATGTGTTGTTCCGACAGTACTCAGTCCGAAGAAGGATGGAGGCTGGAGAATGTGTATCGATTTGAGGGCGATTAACAAGATAACCATCAGGTACAGATTTCCATTGCCGAGAATGGATGATCTGATGGATTGCCTGAGTGGGGCAAAATATTTTTCAAAGATAGATTTGAAAAGCAGATACCACTAGATTCGCATGAGGGAAGGTGATGAGTGCAAAACAACATTCAAGACAAACGAAGGACTGTATGAATGGCTATTCATGCCGTTTGGTTTGACAAATGCACCGAGTACCTTTATGAGGTTGATGAATGAAGTCCTGAGGGAATTCATCGGGAAGTTTGTCATTGTATATCTGGATGATATACTGATTTACAGCAAATCAGAGGCTGAACATCTGAAGCATTTGGCTATAGTGATGAGGAAGCTACAATAGGAGAAGTTGTTGATCAATATGAATAAATCCTCATTTATGAAGACATAGCTCATTTATTTGGGTTTTGTTATATTCGCAAATGAGTTGAGGATGGACTCGGATAAAGTAGAAGTGATCAAGAATTGGCCATCACCGAGAAATATTTTTGAGGTGAGAAGTTTTCATGGTTTGGCTAGTTTCTACCGAAAGTTCATTAGGAATTTCAGTGGGATTAGCGCAGCGATGATGGATACAGTGAAAAAATGGCATAAGTCTTTTCACTAGACAGCAGAGGCTGAAAAGAGCTTCAATCTGTTGAAGCGGAAGATCATGTAGCAACCAGTGTTGGTGTTGCTGGATTTCCAGAAAATGTTCCAAGTGAAATGTGATGCAAGTGGATTTGCTATAGGAGCAGTCTTGAGTCAAGAAGACAGACCAGTTGCATATTTCAGTGAGAAATTGGATGAGGTGAAACTGAAATACTCCACGTATGATAAAGAGTTTTACGCTATCATATAGGCGCTGAAGAAGTGGAGGCATTACTTGATCCCGAAAGAATTTGTATTGTACAGTGACAATCATGCATTACAGTTTGTGACTCAACAGGAGAAGTTGAATCAGAAACATGCAAAATGGGTAGAGTATATGCAAAACTTCACATTTGTGATTAAACATATTTCGGGTACTGCTAACAAAGTGGTTGATGCTTTGAGCAGGAAGTGTTTATTGTTATAGGAATTTCGAGTCAAAACATTGGGTTTTGAAAATCTCAGGGACATGTATGCAGGAGATGAATATTTTGCAGAGGCATATGAAGCAGCTGAGAATCCAGTTCTCAGAGATCGGAGTCCTTGGATGGATTATATGATCCAAGAATGATTGTTGTTCAGAGGCAATCAATTGTGTATTCCAAATTGCTCCATGAGGGAGAACCTGTTGAAGGAGAAGCACAATGGTGGATTAGCAGGACATTTTGGCCATGACAAAACATTCGCGAAGCTGAATGAGTCATATTTTTGGTCAGGGATGCATGAAGATGTCAAGAGGTTCATTGACAAATGCAGAATTTGCCAGCATTCGAAGGGAAGAAAGAAGAATGCATGGTTTTATCAGCCATTACCCATACCAAAGAGTCCATGGGAGACGATAATAATAGATTTTGTATTGGGTTTGTCGAGGACACAAAGAGGTGTTGATTCCATCTTTGTGGTCGTGGATAGGTTTTCTAAGATGGCACACTTCATACCATTCCAGAAGACCAGCGATGCAACTCATATCGCAAATCTTTTTTTTAAGGAGGTCATTCGACTTCATGGACTGCAGAAAATCATAGTTTCAGAAAGAGACACAAAATTCATAGGTCATTTTTGGAGGATGTTGTGGAAGAAGCTGGGAACTAACTTGGAATTTAGTTCTGCTTATCATCCTCAGACGGATGGACAAACAGAAGTGGTTAACAGAAGTCTAGGATACTTGCTAAGAATATTGGTGACGGAGCACCATAGCAGTTGGGACTACATATTACCACAGACAGAGTTTGCATACAACGACTCAGTGAACAGGAGCACAGGGAAGAGTCCGTTTTAGATTGTGTATGGCATGCAGCCGAGAGGAGTTTCTAAATTGCGGGATTTAGAACAGACTGGTACTAGAAGCGCTAGTGCAGAGGAATTCGTTGAGGCGATAAAAGAACTTCACAGCAGAGTGAAGGAGCGACTGCAGAAATCAAATCAGGAGTACAAGCGCAAAGCAGATCAACATCAGAGACAACTTCAGTTTGAAGTTGGTCATCTAGTTCTGGCACATTTGAGGAAGGAAAGGTTCCCAAGGGGAACATACAACAAGCTGAAAATGAAGAAAATCGGACCATGCAAGGTCCTGAAGAAATTCGGGGAAAATGCTTATGAGATTGAGTTGCCGGATGGCATCAGAATATCTCTGATATTCAATATTGCAGATTTATACTCGTATAAGGCTAGAGAAGCAAAGACTGGATATGGGGAGCCAGTGATCCAGTGGATGAAACAACTGCCAGTTGCAGAAAAGCCATAGATGGAGTGCATATTGGACAAGAGAGTGAGTAAGAAGACCAGGAGGAAAGAATACATTGAGTATCTGGTCAAGTGGAAGAATCATCCAGTTGAAGATGCCAGCTGGGAGAATGAAGCAGAGATATAGAAGCATGGGTAGACCATGCAGGAGCTCATGGATAGGAGCCCATGAAAGTTTTCAAGACGAGGAATATGATGCAGGAGCATCGCCAACAACATCAAGCGAGCCAGTGTGGAGCGGAAGACAACTAGACTAGCCAACACAAATTTTGAAAATGCCTTGGAAACTGTTGCGCAAATCTTAAATGAGTCATTTAAGAGGAGGCACCTTTGTATATTGTAATAGAACTTGAGCCTTTAAGCTCTCGTCCTTAGGTAGATAGATGACATTTAATATAGTTAATGCAGTTAGATAGGAATTTAATTCTAGATTTGATAGTTTTAGAGTTTGAGAGGGAAAACGGATATAGACACCCTCCTTTGTACATTGTAACATTAAGAAGCATTATCAATTTAGCAAGATCATTCAAAAGAAGAGCAAGCAGAGAACTGTGTATGAAGAACACCCATGTACAGACATTTGAATTAATAGAAGAAAGCTTTGATTCAAATCCATGGTTTTGTGTTGTTTCTCTGTGTATTGATGTTATGCTCATGAATGTTCAGTTCCTATCATACATTTGCTTTTATATGTTGTGTGTGTGATTTCATGGTTGAATTGAAGTCTAAAAGGGAGATAGAATAAGTTTCAATTGTTTCTCTAATTGAACCAGAGGATTCCTGCAAGGAGTGCAGTCGAATGTGTCTGCAAGGAGTGCATTGACTGAAGGGTTCAATTAGGGATAACCTTTGTTTCCATTCATCTCAGGAGTGCAGTAGCACAGTGCCGTGCAAGGAGTGCGCAGGCTAGGGAGAAGTCTCAGAGTTGCGATTCTGAGCGAAGCATCGAAAGACTGTTGCTACAGGTGTGCACAGAGTCGAGTGCCTTCAACACTTAAGCATTGTTGAAGATTTGCCGCAAAGAGTGCGTGCAAGGTTTCTTTCTAGAGACTGAAGTTGGGGAAAAGCTCAGGAGGAATAGGCCTTTGAATTCACTGAAGGAAAAGCGTGGGGAAGTTTCCGTGGAAAATCGGAGACAAGCATCGCAGGTTGGCGAGCAAGTGAATGAGTCTCGTGGATGAGACACTCTTTCATTTCGTGAAATCCCAAAGGGAAGAGCGGACGGTCAAAATCCTTGGGAGGAGATTTTGTGAAGTTCCATGGGCCATTGGATCTTGCAGAGGTGCAAGGAGGTTACGACGAGAACGTCTGAGGGTTCGAAGCTCAGGAGGGAGCAGATCCGTCGATTCCGAGTCATAGGGACCGTAAGATCTACATGCGACATTGAATATCGGGGTTTCGCGAGTTGAAGCTCCAAGAGATTGCAACGAAGACTGCGATATCGCGATCCGTGATATCCCAATAAGTCCAGAACCGTCCATCATGTGGGACACGCGTCAGGGGATCCCAAAGAGTCGGGGATCGAAGAATCAGATTTTTCAAAGGCAAGAAACTCTTGCAAGTTGGAATCGCGATTCACAATATCCCGACAGAAGGTTTGTGTGGGGCCACAATAGGGGCTAGTGGAGGACAGGTGGCATAGCGTCAGGGATCAGGAAAAGGTAAGTCCCAAATCCTTTGACATCAGGATTCGCGATCCCGCGAATTTCGAAATCCCGATAGAAGTGTCGGGAGGTGGAAAAATCAACCCGCGCATGTGCATCGGAGGATTGGTACATCGGGGTTCGGAGTTTGGAAATTCTATTTGTTGACATCGCGAGTAGTGATTTCCCGATAGGGAGAACCCCGATAGCAGGTGAGAAGTCAACGTTGACTCGCATCGGATTTCGAGGAATTGTAAGGCACAAAGCATGCGACCACAGAATTCGCGAAATCGCGAATTTCGATTTCCCGACCGTTGAGGGAGATCAATTGAAGAGTTACTGTGGGTAAGGGAAATTCTTGATAGGGAATCAGTGGAACTTTTGAGTTCTTTGGGCCATGAACAAAAGAAGGTCCCGAGGAGGTGGACGTGCCAGTGAGGGCGTGACTGCGTCAAAAGTGCAAAACCTCCTCTCAAATAATTTTACCACAACATTATCCTTTAGTGGTAATACATGGTCCAGAAAAAAAATATTTTTCTAAGACTGTGTAAACATACAATGATTAAAAACAAGTGTTGCATGGCAGTGTAGTCTCTGCTAGTTTGGGATGGGAGTAAATGTGACAAAGTATAGACACATGGCTAGCAAGTTGAAATACATTTGGTTTGCATGCATAACATAGTATTCTCAAATTAGTTCTTCCTGGAATATATAAAAAAAATATCAACATTTAAAAGGTTCTTGGACACAAAAAATTTAGCATTCCCGTATTAGTTTTCTTTGCATACGTTTTACATACGTTGGTGGAGAGAAACACAAAAAAATAGTAGTAATGTCTGTTACATAGGTTCATGGAAAAAAACACAAACAAATTCGCATCCCTGAATTAGTTATCTTTAAAAGAAGGACTCTTGGACAGAAAAGAAATTGAAAATTTTCAAATTATAGGTTCCTAGACGGCATAAAATATACATACGAAATATGTAATTTTATAAAGTAGATATTTAGTTTTATACATACAAAATATGTACTTTTATAAAGTATGGGGATGAGAGTTTATAGAGCATGCACGGAGCCCTCATTCCATACTTAGACATTTTTTGGATCGCGGGTTCTCGGGCTGGCAGGCTCAAAATTGGGCGTCTGATGTTCTGTGTCCTACAAATAGCACCCACAGTTCCACGATATACAAATTGACAAGTGGAGTTGCGGAAAATAAAAATTTATCAGAAAATAATAATGACTATTACATATCTATGGAAATTACATGAACATTTAAAAACATACAATAGAATAGTAATAACATTTGTTACATAGGTTCGTGGAGAAAAATGCAAAAAAATTAGCACTCCTGAATTGGTTTGCTTTAAAACAAAGGCTTTTCTTGGAAACAAAAAAATTTAGTATTGTCGAATTAGTTTTCTTTAAATACGTTTTACATATGCTCGTGGAGAGAAACAAAAAAAATTAATAGTAATGTTTGTTACATAGGTTCGTGGAAAAAAACACAAATTGAAATTTATCAAATTTTAGAAAGTAGATATTTAGTTTTATACATACGAAATATGTATTTTTATAAAGTATGGGGATGAGATTTTATAGAGCATGCACACAGTCCTCATTCCATACTTAGCGAGTTTTTGGATCGCGGGTTCTCGGCCTGGCGGGCTCAAAATTGGGCTTATGTTGTTCTGTGACCTACAAATAGCACAGAGAGTTCCACAATATACAAATTGAGAAGCGGACTTACGGACTATTGAAACTTATAAAAAATTAAGTAATGCCTGGTACATATCTCTAGAAATTACATCAACATTTAAAAGCATACAATAGAATAGTAATAACCTTTGTTACATAGGTTCGTGGAGAAAAACACAAAAAAAATAGCATTCCCGAACTAGTTTTCTTTAAATGAAAGGGTTCTGGACAGAATAAAAATCGAAATTTATCAAAGTATAGGATCCTGGACACCCAAAAAGTTAGCATACAATAGAATAGTAACAATGTCATGCAAGATAAAAAATTTAGCATACAATAGGACAGAAAAAATGTATCATATCTCCATACTTAGCGAGTGTTTGGATCGGGCGTTCTCGGGCTGGTGGGCTCAAAATTGGGCCTCTGTTGTTTTGTGGCCTACAAATAGCACCAAGAGTTCTGCGATATACAAATTGACAAGCGGACTATAGAAATTTATAAAAAATAAACAATGTCTATTACATATCTCTGGAAATTACATCAACATTTAAAAGCATAGAATAGAATAGTAATAATGTGTGTTATATCCAAAAAGTTAGTATACAATAGAATAGTAACAATGTCCTGCAAGACAAAAAATTAAGCATACAATAGGACACAAAAAATGTAGCAAACCTCCATACTTAGCCACTTTTTGGATCGCAGGTTCTCGGGCTGGCGGGCTCAAAATTGGGCCTCTGTTGTTCTGTGGTCTACAAATAACACCGAGAGTTCCGTGATATACAAATTGACAAGCAGACTTGCAGACTATAGAAATTTATCAAAAATAAATAATGTATGTTACATATAATAACATATGTTACATAGGTTCGTGGAGAAAAAGACAAAAAAATTAACATTTCTGAATTAGTTTGTTTGAAAGCAAAGGCTTCTGGACAGAAGAAAAATTAAAATTTATCAAAGTATAGGTTCCTGGACACCCAAAAAGTTAGCATACAATAGAATAGTAACAACGTCGTGCAAGACAAAAAAATTAGCATACATTAGGACATAATAAATGTAGCAGACCCAAATTAGTTTTCTTTGGAAGAAATGAGAAAGGTTCTTGGACAACCAAAATTTAGTATACAATAAAGGCATTCCTGAATCAGTTTTCTTTGGAATTTATCAAAAAATAATAATTTGTGTTACATCTTTCTGGAAATTTAAATGCGTTTGTCATATAGACTGGGATTGGGGCTCCGACAGACCATAAAAATAAATAAGTACAAGAATTAGGAATGTCAAAAGAAGAAGTGCATGATAGTAGAGAGGAAGACCTGAAAAGAAGAAATTGGAAGTTATGAATCTTTGGTTATATTTTTATATTTAAAGAGGTCATAAGTGGATTGATAAAGAAAACAAGATGACAACATAGACTTAAACTGGACTGATAAAGAAAACAAGATGCCAGTATAGACTTACTATGAACCCGATGCGTTTTTGTCGCTATTTTCGATGGTCAGTGGAGTTATGTCGACCGATTGTTTCCCTTCATGGAGGAGGTTGTCCATTCTCTGTTGGAACCATTCTTTGATGTATCTTTTCATGGGGGCCATGTTGATTTCATCTCGGATTTCTATGTCGTAAAGGTCATTTTCTAATTTCATTAAATCCATTGAAATGCTATGTAGACTTTGTTTAATTTATTTATTGTGTGTCACATACTCTAGTACCTAGTGCTCGTGCTCATCTAGATGATTTTGAGCTATGCCATAAAACTTTTCCAAAGACAACCCCTTTAAAATATCAACTTGTTCATGGAAGGCTTCTTTGGTGATTGACAAGGATTTGAGAATTAAGTTTGGGTCTTGAACCTCATTGGTAATTCCAGATAAGTCCATTTGGATTAGGCTTGTGAATAAATCGTCCTTTTCTGATATGAATTGTTTACATGATTTGACAATGAGCTCCAGGTTGTTAATTTTCTTTTGCCAGCATGATTTTACTTTTTTGCTCCTCTTTGGGGAGGGGAGTTTCTCTTGTTTTCTTTTTAATTCCGATGTGTTGATGGCATTGTTGGAAAAATGGGTCAACACTTGTTCACATAAATGCTGGTCATTTTAAAAATTCACCTCCAAATGTTCCAGGAAACCATTTTCCTCCTTTCCGAAGGATACTAAATTTTGTGATGTTTTCCAGGCTTCAGTAACTAGCTGCATTATTTTGTTGATGTTATTCTCTACAAGGACTCTAGAGCATGCGATGAGGGTAGAGGATACTTTCATCTTAGATGCAGTGGTAGCAAGCACGATTTTTTCCAAAGGACTAGCAAATTCTGGAGTTGTAATGAAAGCCTGCTCAAATTCGTTGAGACGGTCTTTCAGATTGGCATTTTCTGTCTCAATTACTTGGTGAAATGAGGAGATTTGGGACGACCGCATTTTCCTGAAGTTAATATCTATGTGAGATTTTCCTTTCCTGTTTGTTACATCTCTCTTTTCAATGACCATACTTTTAGATTGGCTGTCAAAAAGAGTGCTCTGGAATACGAAGGATTCATGATCATCTTCGTAAAAAATTTCGGTCTCAGATATTTCCACCGCGGACGACCCAATTTTGTGCATGTTCTCAGTTTCAATTTCAAGTTGCAGCTAATCACTTTCAATTTTGGGTTCCTCTACCTACCCTTCATTGCTTTTCTCTTCCTTTTCATTGGAAGTTTGTGAGAACTATCAATTTTTATGCGAGGAGGGTTATTATCTCCTCCTCCATTCGAAGATTTATGGGTTGCTTTCTTACTAGGGTGGGTCATCAAAGTTATGCTCCATAATGTCGTGCTCTTGGGAGTGATGGTGAGGGACTGGATACTTTTCTCACCGGATACTTTTCCATGTTGTCTGTACAATTCAGTCACGCTTTGAAATATCTCTGCGTTGCAATTGGCAGAAGTAGGATTGTTGTCCACACTGTCCTTGTCTTGGGTTAGGTGTCTATGGATAGAAGAGTTGTTAAAGACAAATTCCAGTAAATGTTCTCAAAATATCCCATTAGGGTCAAACCCTTTTATCCTTTCATCATACATTAGGTTCAATTTCTTGAAATGGGTGGCAAACGCATCAATCTTGTTGATGTTTCTGCACACGAAGTCTCCGACTTTCTAGGGCAGAGGAATGAACTGTTTTTTTTTCTTGTCATGGAAAAAATGAAACCAGTCTTTGTATTGCCTTGCTATTTCTACAACAAACATCTTGTCCATGATGTGGCATAGAAGGAAAGGAGGATTTTCCTTAGAGCCAAAGACCATGAGGACACTGTGATTTTCCTTTTGTTCAAGTGTGCCCTTCCTATTCAAAAACTTAGTTTCCTGGCCAGACATCTGCAGAGCATCCTTGCCTAACAATAAATCATTGAAAACTGAGACAAAGCCATTAAAAACTTCATAAAAACAATGCGAGGCCTTTTGCCTCCACGGGGCCTCATACCAGAATGTTACTGGGTCGAATCCACAGTTTATTTGATTGGAAAGAGAAAGTTTTGGAAATGGGCAGCAATGCACTATTGGAAAAAGTCAAGTAGGATGACATATAAAATTTATTCGATTCTTTGAATCATGACAACTGGGAATAGAGTTCAATGGAAATTAGCTTCCCCCAATCGAAAATGTAAATTTCCTTGACTGTGAAATACAAAATATAAATAATTATATGGGAAATGCTTGTCATGGATGTCTATCTCGTTATTCATGTAAACAACAAAGCAATTTCCCATAATGGATTTTTAAAGGAACTTACATGCAACCTTGTGATATCTTCAGGAACTGTTGTCAGGTCTTCGAGGAAGTCGGCTAAGATTTCCAAACCATTATCATTTTTTTCTAGAAACTGCTTGTAGTATTGTCCTCCAAACGTCAATGTTGGCTCCGAAAATTTTAAGATCTTGCGGAAGGCTCGAGGTGACAAAGAAACAAGAGAATGGTCGCACAGTGGAATAATTCTTTGGCCTAGAATACATTTTTTGGTGCACCAAGAGACCACCTCCTTACAGTTAAAAACCTTAGGGATGCAACCTTCATGAGCGATTCTTGAGTGGGCCAACACGATGATGCGTGTTCGAGATGAAAAATCGGAAGGGACAAAATAAGTCTCTGCACATCTTGGTTTAATGCGTAATAATGGGAGATCTCCTCGATCATTTCACGCATTAATGACAATGTTGATGGTTCCCTCATGGTTAGCTGTTAGCATGAAATATTTCTACTTGCATAGTAAGAAAGTACAGAGGTCGCAGGCATGGGAAAAACAACTTTGAAATAGGGTTACAAGGTACAACCGTTGAAGGTGAGGGCATGAGGGCCAAATTGTATGTCTCAGAACTTTTTGAGTGCAATATGCCTAACAACGAAGAGGGTATGGCAGGACAGTCCAAAGGGAAATTTGTATATGACTAGTAAGATCATAACTAATGTATATCAGGAAGGATAGGAAGTTAGTGTGGATGGAAGGACATGAGAGATACTTTGAAAGATTTGCGATGCGTGGCAGAGTGATCTAAAATTGAAGAAGACTTGAAATCTTGAAATTATTTGCAAGTAAATTTTATGTGTTAAAAGAAAATGGATCAACTTTGCAACACATTAATTAAAGGATTACTCATGCAAGATACAAATAGACAACAACATAATCAATGAACATAAGCACATAAACATAGCAATTGATAAAGGAGTTCACCCCTCTCTTGGGCTACATCTCTTGGTCCAGCTTCCAATGGATCATTATTATTAATTGCTCAAAGTGCTCAAAAACATGCCTTACAATGCTCAAATTGACCAACAGACTACTCCAATGGCTTCAGAGAATCCAAAAAACTCTAGCTGGGATTTTTCGGCACCTTAATCGGTAAAAAAACGAAGAAGTTAGGCCTCCTGGAAGTCCCTCCTTCAATCTTGTTGTCTCTACATCTACAAAATGCACCCTTGTAACATGAACATGGCACACACGCAATTTAAAGCGTGAAAACCCAGCACCGGGCACAACCGCGCCAATGGTGCGAACTGTAGGACGGTTATGGGCGCGCCAGCCCCTAACCGCCTAGCACCTGGGCACGTGGAGGTCATATGACCTTGCTCATTGGCAAAAAGGGCTAAACCGTGCTAACCATTTTAAAACCCCCCGCACACATTTCCGTGTAACAAATGGTCATATGGCATATACAATAGAACCGTGGCTTAAACACAAACCCCACGCCATTTCTCAAAGGGTATGGTCATATACACCGCAAATGTGACCGGGGTTGGATCCGTTACAACACAACTCCCGCGCGATGTATATATATATATGGTTACATGTAATAAATGATATGACTGTGGGTCGGGGCTAAGCCTCGGCCCGACCCCCAACCAAATATTACATAAAATAAACTTAAATACATAAAACCTCGTATACATAACAAGGAATACGGTGTGGGCTAGTGGTAGCCCACACTCTACCAAATTGTATAGCCATGGGGGAGGTCCGGGGTTCAACCCCCAAGGACTCCATAAAATTTTAATAAACCAACAGCCAATAAAGGGGTGCCACGTGGCAACCCATGACTAGGACACGTGGCACCCAATCACTTGTGCAAACGATGCCACATGTCAGAACACCATTCACCCTCAACTACCAACCAAAAATTGCCACGTCAGCATATGGTCATACAACCCTTCCACGTCAGCCTATACGGACTGTACAGTCAGCATCCCCTTTTTTGCTTGTTTGACATTCCGAACAGATTGCAATATCTCTCGCTCCTGAAATCCATTTGAGACGAAATGAGTTGCATTGGGTTCGCAACGACAAGTCCTACGCTCTTGTATGGTTTGAAGCAATTCCGAGCACTTTGAATTTTTGAGAAAAATTTGATCTCCTGATCACACCTCCCCATTAGGAAGCTTTTGGACCTCCAAAAGACTATTTTCAGTCTATGTGAAGATGAGGGTATAGTTCCCTCACCCTTCCAACCTCAATCCACTTGGATTTTCTTGGATTCGTCCCTTTAAGACCAACTCGAAAATACTCCACATTTCCTCGTTTTGAAGTTCGCATTCTCCTGTCAAGGATGGTGTCTTCATGCAGTTCTGTAAGATACTCTGGGGAAAAATCATCTACAGAAGGAATCTGAACATGCTCTCCTTGATCATCAATCAACGGAGGCTCATACAATTTCAAATTCTCAACATTAACAAATGCATACATCTGCATATAAAGAGGCAAATCTAAACGAAAATCATTGTTACCAATCTTGTCGATACTCTTGAAAGGACCATATTGAATCAGTTTCAAATTTTTACCTTCTCCTTTAAGCTTCTCCTTACTGATGTAAATCCAAACTTCATCTCCAACTTAGAAACTATGATCAACACGATGCTTGTCATGTCTCATCTTGTACTTGGCCTGACTCTTTTCCAACTGCTCTTGTACCACTTGATGTATCGACTAAATTTGTTCAATGAGCTTTTCTTCCCTATCAATGTCATATTGACCATCAACAACAATATCTTTCCCAAAGATAAAATCTAAAGGAGACTTGGGCAAATAGCCAAAACATGCTTCAAATGGCGACGTTTGAGTCAAAGAGTGCTTAGCTCGATTGTACGCATGTTGAATGTAGTGTAAATGCTCATCCCAAAGTTTAGGATGCTTGTCGCAATAAGCACAAAGAAGATGCACCATTTGTTTGCAGATGAAAAGCTGTGCTCTTTATAAGTTTGGTTTCCATGAGTGCCCATAAACTCGACCAAAAAATTCCAACAAATCGAGAATCCCGATCAGAAATAATGGACTTAGGCAATCCAAAATGCACCCAAACATTTTGAAAGAACATATGTGCCATTTTTTTTGTTGTAACCTGCTTACTACAAGGCATCAAAATACACATTTTGCTAAATCTATCAACCACAACATAAAGATAATCATGATTTCATCTCGACATAGGTAAACCACCTACAAAATCCATGGAAATACTTTCCCAAGGTCGAGAAGGAACTGAAAGTGGAGTATACAAACCCAACTTTCGATTGCTAGGTTTACTTGTGGCACACAA
>ML821020.1:56491-67041 GCA_009831015.1 Picea engelmannii | reverse complement strand
ATGAGTATAGTATGTCTCAAATAACTATGTAAAGCTCCAATGTATTTGAGTAAAGTTTCTTGTGAAGACAAATCTACTCCCAAAACCAAAGCTCTTCTCCTAAATTCTTGAGTAAATCTTTGCACACTCTGTCCTTTAGCTTGCCTAAAATTTTGCCATTCCATAGTATCCTTTTGCTTATATGCTAATGGATAAAATTGTTTTTTAATTGCAATAATGAAATCATTCCAAGAAATCAAAATTTTACCATTCTTTTTCATATCCTCCCGAGTCTTGGATTCCCACCAAATAAGTGTTGCACTATCCAATCTTAATGAAGCAAGCTAAATTTTGGTTTCATCATCTTGAATTTTTTGTATTCTACAATATACCTCAATTTGACGTATCCAATTATCTAACTTCTCAGCATTAACTTCTCCATTCTATATTGGCAATTCAAATTTTATATCAAGCTTTAATGAAGGAATTTGTGAAGGAGTTTTACCATGTCCCTTTGGAGAATTCGGAAAAGGTCTTGAACTGGTAGAAGAAGAAGAAGAAGATGGAGGAGAGGGTGGTGGAGAAGCAACATTCCCTCCATTTCCGTTTGGAGTTTTGTCACCACTGCTTCCCTTATGTCTGGAAGGGTTGGAGCCTTCACCTTGTGACAATATGTTCCTTTCCATCAATATCTTCATTATCTCTCTCATCTCCATGACAACCTTTTTGAGATCTTCATCTTCTGCAGGAACACGTTCATGACTTTCTTCATGAGCCATACTTGGTGAATGCCTCCCTGAAACTTGCGGTGATGGTATATGCTTCCTCCTTGAAGGATGAGAACTTGGCTCCACAAGTTGAACTTCTCCTCTTGTAAGTTTCAACCTTGTGAGCATTAGAAACAAAACACTTACAAACATTCAATTCTTCAAAAACCAGTGCTCTGATACCAACTTGATCTAAAATTGAAGAAGACTTGAAATCTTGAAATTATTTGCAAGTAAATTTTATGTGCTAAAAGCAAATGGATCAAATGGTTAGCATATACATTTCCGTGTAACAAATGGTCATATGGAATATACAATAGAACCGTGGCTTAAACACAAACCCCGCGCCATTTCTCGGAGGGTATAGTCATATACACCACAAATGTGACCAGGGCTGGATCCGTTACAACACAACTCATGCGCGATGTATATATATATATGGCTACATGTAATAAACGATATGAACATGGGTCGGGGCTAAGCCCCGACCTGACCCCCCACCTAATATTACATAGCATAAACTTAAATACATAAAACCTCGTATACATAACAAGGACTACAGTGTGGGCTAGTGGTAGCCCACACTCTACCAAATCATATAGCCATGGGGGAGGTCTGAGGTTCGACCCCCACGGACTCCATAAAATTTTAATAAACCAACAGCCAATAAAGGGGTGCCATGTGGCAGCCCATGACTAGGCCACATGGCACCCAATCACTTGTCCAAATGATGCCACGTGTCAGAACACCATTCTCCCTCAGCTGCCAACCAAACACTGCTACATCATCACATTCCATGTCAGCATGCGGTCGTATGGCCCTACCACGTCAGCCTGTACGGACTATACAGTCAGCGTCCCCTTTTTTGTCTGTTTGACATTCCGAACAGATTGCAATATCTCTCGTTCCCGATGTCCGTTTGAGAAAAAATGAGTTGCGTTGGGTTCGCAACGACGAGGTCTACGCTCTCGTCCATTTTGAAGCGATTCCGAACACTTTGAATTTTTGAGCAAAATTTGATCTCCTGATCATAGAGTGAATCTTGCGAGTTCGACGAGTCTGCGCTGGAATTGTAGATCACAAAAGTTTTGAGTGCAATATGTACATGACACAACAAGAAGTAGAGTTTGAAACTGCCAAGCTGACAACTGTGGCCATAAAATTGGCTGAGTATGGAAAGCAACAACAGTCGGTCAGATTCTTCGTGTGATTATATATATGGAGATAAAGATATGTCAACCCACCAACACTGGAACCCATGACCATAGAAAGGTCGCTAAGTATATAACCAGAAAGAGATAATACAAGGAAAGAAGAAAAGGGAAAAAGGACCAAGGAGTTTGCGATGAAATTGTAAATCATGAAAATTTTGAGTGCAATATGTATATCATGGAACAAGAAGCAGTAGAGTTCGAATGCGCCAATCTAAAACAGTGACTAAGAAATGGATATTTCATGAACCCGTGAACATGAGAATCCAAAAAAGGGTCACAAGGTTTCCATGGTCAAATTGTATCGTTCGGAACATTTGAATGCATAATCTGTAACACGAAAGAGGTGATGATGTCGGAACCTGGTAGTGAATTTCTATATTACAGAGGGCTGGATGTGAACTGTTTCATATCAATGTGTGCATTTTTCACTATAAAGAGTCACTAGTAAGAGCACAACCAATGTATATTAGGAAGGACACGAAGTTAGTTGGGATGGAAGACAACCATAGATACTCAAAACATTTGTGAACTGTGGTAGAGTGAAGCTTGTGAATTCGAGATCATGGTAGAATTATAGATCACAGAAGTTTTGAGTGTAAGATGTACATCATGGAACAAGAAGCAGAGTTTCAAACTACCAACCCACCAACCACGGCCATAAAATTGGCTAAGTATGGAAACCAACAACGGTCGGTCGGATTCGTCATGTGATTATATAGATGGAGATAAAGATTTGTTAGACCACTAATGTTGGAACCTGCGATGATAGAAAGATGACTAATTATATAACCAGAGAGGAATAATACATGGGAAGAAGAAAAGGGCAAAAGGACTAAGAAGTCCACGGTGGAATTGTAGATCACATAAATTTTGAGTAGAAGATGTGAACCCGGTAGTCAATTTGTATTTTGGATCGCGGGTTCTCGGTCTCAAAATTGGGCATTTGATGTTCCGCTCCCTACAAATAGCACCCACAATTCCACGATATACAAATTGACAAGCGGATTTGCGGACTATAGAAATTTATCAGAAAATAATAATGTATGTTACATATCTATGGAAATTACATGAACATTTAAAAACATAGAATGGAATAGTAATAACCCCTGTTACATAGGTTCATGGAGAAAAAAACAAAAAAATAAGCATTCTCGAATTAGTTTTCTTTAAAACAAAGGCTTTCCTTGGACAAAAAAATTTAGCATTGCCAAATTAGTTTTCTTTACATACATTTTACATATGTTCATGGAGAGAAACACAAAAAAATAATAGTAACGTCTGTTACATAGGCTCGTGGAAAAAAACACAAAGAAATTAGTATTCCCGAATTAGGTACAATTGTAGATCACAAGAGTTTTGAGTGCAAGATGTACATCATAGAACAAGAAGTAGAGTTCAAAACTGCCAACCCGGCAACCACGACCATATAAATGGCTAAGTATGGAAAGAAACAACGGTCGTTCGGCTTCATCGTGTCATTATATAGATGGAAATAAATATATGTTATCCCACCAACGCTAGAACCCGAAATGATAGAAAGGCGACTAAGTATATAACCAGAGAGCCATAATACATGGGAAGAAGAAAAGGGAAAAAAGACTAAGGAGTCTTTGGTGGAATTGTAGATCACAAAAAATTAGAGTAGAAGATGTGAACCCTGTCGTCAATTTGTATATTGCGAAGGGCAAAATGCCAACTGTTTCATACCATTGTGTTCAGTTGTCACTGGTAAGAGAAAAACCAACCTATATTAGGAACGAGAGGAAGTTAGTCAAGATGGAAGGTAGCAACAAATACTTTGAAACATTTATGAACCGTGGTAGAACGAAGCTTGGTGCCAACGCGAAATAGTATCCAAGAGTTGGACATTTTGTGAACTCGACAACAGGAGGATGAAAAAAAGGCTGACAAAGTCTCTACAGAAGACACGAGGCCCCGAGGTTCCAATTGTATCGCTCCGAACATTTGAATGCATAATCTGTAACACGGAAGAGTGGACAATGTGGGAATCTAGTAGTCAATTTGTATATTGCAGAGGGTGTGATGCCAACTGTTTTGTACCTCTCTGTCCAGTTGTCACCACTAAGAGCTAATTTAGTATTGAATTTTTTTTTTTAGATACTATTAGATACTTGACAGGGATTGCCATCCATAAACAATGGCAATCTCCACCCCGCCAGCCCTGGACTTCGTGGGTCAATTTGTATATCGCAAAACTGGGAGCACTATTTAGAGGACACAAAACAATAAAAATGCAATGTTCAATCAACGAATCCGTAGGTCCTCTTGTCAAATTGTATATCACGTAATTCTAGGTTCTATTTGTAGGGCACAGAACAATGGAGGCCCAATTTTGAGCCCACCCGCCCGAGAACCCGCTATCCAAAATGTGGCTACGTATGGAATGCACATTCCATACATGATCTATAAAATATCATGTCCATACTTTATAGTCCCATAATACATGGGAATAAAAAAAGGGAAAAGGGACGGAAGAGTCCACAGTGGAATTGTAGATCACACAAATTTTGAGTGGAAGATGTATATCACGGAAGGACGCGAAGTTACTAGGGATGGAAAGAAGAAACATATACTTTGAATAAAGTTAAGGTATACGAGGAACCTGTGGTGGAACTGTATATCACAGATTTTTTGAGTGTAAGATGTATATAACGAACCGATAAACAACCAGGTTCGTAAGCGCCGACCCCGTGACGACAACCATAAAATTGGCTAAGTATGGAAAGGAACAATGGTTGGCCAGATCTGTCGTGTGAGGATATGGATGGATATGAAGACATGTTAGCACCAACTCTGGAACCAGATACCATAGAAAGGCGACTAAGTATATATCCATAAAGTGATAACGAGCGGGAAGAAGAAAAGATGACTAAGTATTTATTCCAATAGTATTGATATTAGTATATATGCATGGATATTATCAAATAGAAGAAGTTTCCTTGTTACCACTCATTAATTCATTCTATTTACGGGACACGAAGAATAGAAACAGGATGACTCCTCCAATTTATTTCTTTAAATACGGGACCAGCACCACATAAGTATGGCTTATGAAAAATTATTCTTAAATGTAAAATGTAAGAAATGAATAGATCAGGCTTTATTTAAATCGAAGTGGTGGGCAACATAAATAAAATCTTGTCGTCCATGTTTAATGACGCAAGGGAAGAAGGCACAAAATGAAATTAAAAAAAATACCAGAGATTGGAAAATACTCTTAAAAAATAAAGCAAAATTATTCTATATCCAAATAAGATGGGTTACAAAATACAACTGAGGCTATTTTCCACAACGATTGTGATTTTCCCTGCCACCGACCAATACAAAATATGTACATTGATGAAGCTTCTTGATAGTTTTCTTGACATTCAAACCCTTTATTTGTAAAAAATGAGTTCAATATCAATTTTGGGTTTTCTACTTAATCGGTGTTGCCAACTACATCTATTCCAGTTTTTTTGAACACCTTGTGACTGGTATTCTCCTTGTATTCGATCAATTGTTTGGTTGAAAAGCCTTCCTGAAGATTTGTATGTTGAAATTATTTTCTTTATTACAGTAAATTGGAAGAACCGTCGAACCCAACTGAAAAATGCAAATCTGTTGAGGTACATAACTTTTTCGGGCATCATAGATCTGCCAAGTGCATCAAATGTTGCAGAACACATCACCACAGGTCTGGAAAGTGTATCAAATGTTGCAGATCACATCAAAAACTTTTGTAGTGATAATATGTCGTTTTATCCACCCATACAGTTGTTACCTATCTCTAGTTGCATTTGCAAATGGAGTAATATTTCACGTCATTTATGAACATGACGGGCCATTCAGCAAGCCACTGTAAATGTGTCGCCCCCGAGGAAGACAAAATCTTGCGGGATCTATAAAATTCGATACACTTGCCAAATCTGTGTTGTTGGAAGAAGCTATATACTTCAACGAAGAACTATTTTGCATGTGACCTGAAAATCCATTACAAATCCCAACAACAAAACAAATAATTTCAACAAACAAATCTCCAGGCGGCCTTTTCAACCAACCAAAGCATCGAACACAGGGAGAACACTAACCAGGACATACTTGTTCTTTTTTTTTCCTCCTCTCTGACTTTCTCTTCTATAACAGAGTTTTTTTTTTACTCAAAGCTCACGTCGCATAAAACCAGTCTCTCTTCTTTCATCTGGGCCTCAATCGCATCTCTAAGTTGTCTTACATATCCATGACCAGGAACATTAGAACGAAGGCACCCTAAAGCACAAATCTTTGATGATAGAGAGAAATATCAATAAGTATTTAAAAGAAACACTAGATGATCTTCTATAGATTTTGTGTTAATTCGTTTTAATGACAGATGTTCTCGATATTTTATCTTATTAATGCCAATCTTTTCGAATATGTACATTGAATAGTGACCATTAACACGTATTAAAATTCCCATATCCAAGCAGATTCTCAAATCTCACATCTAAGATATGCACAATATTAAAGAGGGACATGATGTGAACGCCTCTGTGGGTGACACGTTTGTGGACTATGTTAAAGCTTTTAAGAAAACTAAAAGACCACAAACAGGAAAAAAGGAAAAAAAATATTTTTGCAAACTCAAAATTGAGGCAAAAGAAATTACGAGATCCAATAATATTCGCCTGTCTATTCATTTTAATGGGAGATGCCCTCGACCTTTCTAGTTATTAAAGCTCATTTTTTCGTACCTGTTTGGTCGGTTTTGACTTTTGAAAGAATAATTAATGTCTATTGGGAGGACAAAAGGTAGCGGGGATGGAGAGGAGCGACAAATGGTTTTAAATTTTCTGAACCCGGAAAATCATGAACTCGCAAAACTGAGCCAGAAACGCAGTTTACAATAGCAAAAAAAAAGGAAGAGAAGAACTATATCGCTCACACAACAAAACCTACTTTCATAACTATGAAATGATAACAACACATAATCCATGGAAAAAGCATCGCTAGCTATGAAATATAGTTTGAGGCCGACACAGTTCCAATCACGATTGAAGAAACCGAAATGTGCAAACTCCAAGAACACGAAAAGGCAAGCAAGAACAATAACAACATGCAAATAAGAAATCAGTGGAGATGCAAAAAAAATCATGAATCAGTAAACTAGAAATGTCGCTGAAACATATAAATTAAAAAAATGAAAAAAAATGTATTGTAACAAGCCTGTTAAGTAAGCATTCAACGCTACCAAGCCTGTTAGGTGAGCATTTAGTTCTATCAGAAATGCTCTCTAAACATGTAACAAAAAAAATGCAATGTGGTAGGTCTCTGACGTATCCCCAAAAAATGATTATATTTTTTTGTAGCAATAGTTCAAACACCATAGATTGTATTGGAAGGCCAAACTTTGTATATGCCACCATATCAAACATTGCCATAAATTTACCTAGCTTAAAATGCTAAACCAAACATTTGGATTAATGCTAGCATTAATTTACCTTCGATGAATGCATAACAAAATATATGATTCATAAAGACCGTATACGATCAAATACTTTGGATATGCCAACATATATAACATTGAGAATAGCGAAGTTGACAATAAGACCTCCAATCCCTTGTCCAATAAGATCATGACAAATATGGTACTTTTTTTAATATAAAAATCGATGTTTTCAGTTCCCTGGTTCCAACAATAGATAATATGGAAAGATTTGTGGTCAAAGGACAAACTAATATCAAGTCAATGATTTATCGATCACTATAGTCCCTCTATGCATACGATAGGGACTAATAAGTCGAACCTTATAATAAATTATGAATGATACCCTTAAATTTTGATCTCTATTTTTAACCTTTAATTTTTGAAACTGACGGGTTTTGTCTAATGCAATTGGTTTATCACTGAACCATGATTCAATCGATAACCACTTTTAACATTCACCACTTAACTAATGAAACACATGGGCCCTAACAAATGCCCAATCTGTCTTTTTCAAAAACAATGTTGAAAACAACTGGCATAGCCACTCTGACAATCAACATTCAGGCACATGTTTCTCCTACATTGATCTTTCCACTCTTCCTAGACCTTAACTTTGAAATGGCCCGTTTTCCATAATAATTTTTAAAGCAACTTCCACTACCACGAACTTGCGGGGCATAGCTTTTCTTGCTTGCTTGTGTTTATTTTTCTAATGCAAGCAATTGATCCATCATCATTATAGGTTTGGAAGACGAAAAAACCATTGAAGGTCGGGTAGGATTATTTGGTCTAGTTTGATAATAGCTAAGGGTTTATTCTCCATCGACTGTTAAAATGAGCGAGGTATATTTACACTGAAAGGCATACACCTATTGACAATGGGCACATTTAATAGGTTTTTAGTGTTTAATCAGTTTTGTATGGACAAGATTAAGTATTGATGGAATATTCTTAGTCGTTCCAATAAATCAATGGTTGTGATTTCAACCACTAACTTCCTCACTATTATAAATACATCCATTTACATGTTTATTTTCATACTTTTACTTGATCATATTTAAAATTTACTATGGCAGCTATTTGATTGCCACGTCTGAGTGATTAACAAAGATTAAGGTTTTGTTACAGAGTGGAGAGATACCATGTGCAGTCGTGCGTTTCATTTTTCGGGCCAGTCGAAACCTAGAGAGATGCCATGTGCAGTAGTGCATTTCATTTTCTGGTCCAATCGAAACCTTTTGGCGTTCACCAGTCACGAGTTTGTGGCTATGCTAGTATATGTATATGTCAATCTTTTTACAATTTTATTGTTGGTTTAATTATGTGAAGATTTTGTATCAAATGTCATTAACCATTATTTGGATGTGCATGAAGTAGTTTTGAGAGCCACTATAAACCTAGGTTCGATTCGGGCTCAAATTTTCCAATAAGTTTTGGATAAGGTTCGACTTTAGGTTCTGCTATATATATTGAACCCTAATGAAACCTCATCCCAAACCTCAATAGAATTCTCGTTAAAATTCATTCTAAGGTTCCAATTTGGGCACACATTCAAGTTCATTCAGGTTCAACATTAGGTTCGACAAACCTTGAGGTTCTCTGAATTTTGAACCTCAAGCTTTAGGTTTGGCAAACCCTGTGACTTAGCTATAAACAACCAAAGCATCCAAACAAGAGCCATGAAGAACCTTGCAAAAGTAGGAAGAGGAATGAATCTCCATTACCTGGTTCATAGATAGTACTTTCTTACCATTTACCATATATTATTTATATGTTTTGAATCAGGAAGGACATCAAAGCTTTGTTTCACTTGAATATGTTGCAATATGTTCCAATGAAGTCTCACAACAACAATTAGGAAATTCTGGTTTACAAAGTTGTTGAGGGTGGATCATGCCATGCATGAGAACTTTCAAACCATATATATATATATATATATATATATATATATGCAGAGAATGGACATTGTCTAGGAGGAGGTAGCAAAGGAAGAGAGAAAAAAAACTTATGTACACACACAAAGAAAGAGGGAAAACAAATTCATATGCATGCACAAAGCATAGGATCCAAACCACAGGACAGGTGGATTTTTTCTATTATCTCTCAAAGAGGACAAAAGATTCTAGATGACCTCTCTCTTAAAATAACGCTTCTAACTTCATTAATTATTGATTCGATATTTGTGGAATTTTTCTATTCTCTCTCAAAGAGAACCAAAGATTCAGGATGACCTCTCCCTTAAAAGAGCCTTCTAACTTCATTAATTATTAATTTGATATTTGTGGAATTTTTCTATTGGCTCTCAAAGAGGACGAAAGATTCCAGAGGACCTTTCCCTTAAAAGAAAGCCAATTATTAATTCGATATTTGTAGAATTTTTCTCTTGGCTTTCAAAGAAGACGAAAGATTCCGGAGAACCTCTCCCTTAAAAGAATGCCTTCTAACTTCATTAATTATTGATTCTATATTTGTGGAATTTTTCTAATCTATCTCAAAAAGAACGAAAGATTCCAAGAACCCCTTCTAATTTCATTAATTATTGATTCTATATTTGTGGAATTTTTCTAATCTCTCTCAAAGAGAACGAAATTTTTTGGAGGATCTCTCCCTTAAAATAACACCTTTTAACTTCATTAATTATTAATTCAATATTTGTGAAATTTTTTTTATTCTGGAGGACCTCTCCCTTAAAAGAATGCCTTCTAACTTTATTAATTATTGATTCTATATTTGTAAAATTTTTCCATTTTTCTATACTGTCTCCGTTTTAGGGTTTACACATCAGCCGTTAGGGTTTTTATAATCACTATTATGGACTTATTAATTAGTGAGGTGTCAGTAGTTCGGGTTATCGATTATGCTTGTAAATAAAATACCCTACCAAATGCTCGAAATTATTAAATAGGAATATTTTTAAAGTTACATTTGATTTGCATAACCTCCACCTGGTGTCACAAGGTCGCAAACATAAGAGATTGTTTTTTTTTTTATCAACCTCAATCAATCCTATCGGAAATGAAAACTTTATTCACACTCCCAGGAGATTTAATTCCTCGGAAAATCCTGTCGGATGGGTTGGTGTCAACGCATACGTTTGAGACCAGCATGAGGCAACGGTGGTCG
>ML821019.1:18112-42170 GCA_009831015.1 Picea engelmannii | reverse complement strand
TAAATTTTAGTTTCAATATATATGTAAATCTTTGATTTTATTAGAAATTAAAATGAAAATATAGGTAAATCTTTGATTAAATTAGAAATTAAAATAAATTTAACATTTAGTTATTTAACTTTATTGTTTATATATGTAATTTGTCATACTTAATTCAGTTTGCATTGCTTTTGAATATTATCTCACGTCATTTTTATTCCATATCCGTTTAGAAGAACGACGCCATTCCTCCATGCGCAACGGCGTTTCGCTTATTCCTTCATCCGATGATCACCATCTGGGGAATACTGATGAAACTACACCATCACGATCCACAGTCCTGAAAAACAAAACAGGCCTTTCCATGACCAGTAAATTGCAACATTTCATAGTCTACAAATCCATTTTAAAATTAAATTAACCAAAGTGACTTTTCGATCTCGAAAAGGTGGAAATAAATCCGCTGCTGCGTCGCAAACAATGCCTGACTCTTCCAGCCCCGCGAACATCAAAATGTGTAAAATATGAAAACGTGACGCCCATCACCAACTGATCCTGCAGGCTGTCAGCTACTTCGCTTCCCGTTGGTTTGAAACTGTACTGTAGGCCCACAATCCGATTGTTGTGAAATGTCTCCTTACCACCTTTCTCTTCTCGCTTCCACAAACAGTTCGTTCCGAGCTGTTTATATGAATCTCCTACGAATAAGATTGTGACTACCGTTAACTAGAATCGATGTCAATAAAATTGTATTCCCCATGTCAACTGTGTAAAACTTTTATCTCCCCCGTAAGAAATACTTGTATTGTTTCTTGTTTCTCCCGTAATTTTTTTTTCCAACAGAATTTTTTTTCAATTATATTGAAAATATAATTTGCTTTATATAGCAAGCTTTACAAAATCCCCTTCCAAAAAAATGACAACCTGTATTTAGCTATGATCTGTTCAAGACAAAATGAAACAAGGATGATATAGGTAAATATGACACTAAGTCCAAAATACTGACAGTATTTGCTGATGCTAAAAATCAAAGGCATATTGTCTTGGCAAAACTATAAAAGAGATAGATTCCGGAAGGCTATCAATGAGTAAAAATAACTGATAGAGATTTATATAGTGAGTGGGGTCCTCATGATTATTTATACGATACGGTGATTATAAGAAAATAATTCAACTTGGTGATTATAAGAAAATAATCCAACTTGCTTCTGGAGAGAGTCTTTGAGAGTGCATTAACTTTTTTATTGTGATCCCGTAGAGTGTGGATATAAATGATATTCCTGAACTTTGTGAGTAACTCTAGAATTCTGTCCATCCAGTCAAGAAGGGAAGAAACATGTAGCTTGCCTTTGCAATTTAACTAGTGGATGACCATTTTTGAGTCCCCAATAAGTTGGATATCCACTATATTTAACTTAGTAGCCAAATGCAAAATTGGACCCTAACAATTCTACCTTTGTGTTGGTGTGGGGTCCACAATCGAAAGTCCATCAATAAAATGAATTCTTTGTTATCCTTATGAGACCACCCTCACCACTTTGTCCCATCACTAATAATATTTAATAGAGAAACCAGCAATGAGTATACTTCAAACTTTGTCAAAGATCTAAATCTTGGTTGTATAGAGATAAAATTCTAAAATAAATCAAATTTTTAATTATTTTATTTCGTAAGTGAACTTCAAATTCAATAATAAGAGTAAGAATGATATGTATAATTTGTAATATTAACATTTCTAAATTATTTAAAAAAATAATAATAATAATAAATATTATAATAAATTCAACATAAATTTATTTTTATGTAATTTTTTTAAACTATAAAAACTTTACATTTCCATTTCATTATTTTATGAATTTTTTTAAACCATAAAAACCTTACATTTTCATTTCATTTTAAAAAGATCATAAGATAAAAATCATATTAAAAGGTGTCTCAACTTTTAGGTCATTTCATTATTTTATACAATTTTTTTAAACCATAAAAACCTTACATTTCCATTTATTTTTAAAAGATCATAAGATAAAAATCATATTAAAAGGTGTCTCCAGCTTTTAGGTAATTTGAAAAAAATATAAACAACATAGTGACTTTTATGGAAAATATATTTATTTTTTCAAGAATGAAAATACAATCTAAGTAATATTATTAAGTTATTTTTTAAAATGTATTCTAGTAAATAAATAAATAAGTTACAATTTCAACAATATTATTAAAAATGAAGGGTTTTTTTTATTAAGAAGATGATGTTCAATTATGTCAAAATATTTTTTTTAATGAATATAGCATTTATTCTCATATTTTATCATTTTTTTTTATAAAACAATAAAGATATTATTTATAATATAAAAATATTTACTAAAATATATATATTTATGTTTGATAATTATTAGAAAAAAAAATATTTTATTAGTAAATAATATAAAAATCTATATATATGTTGGATAATTTTAAGAAAATATATTTTATTAGTAATATGGGTTTTGTTTAACATATTCTTAAAAAAAATTATTCATCATGATTAGATATTTCTTCAAAATAATTAGATTTTTTATTTAAAAAATACATATGAAGGTAAATTTATGAAGATTTATCATATTTTTTTATTAATAGAATGATGAAAATTTACATAGGAAGGTAAATTTATGAAGATCTATCAAATTTTTTTATTAATAGAATGATATTTTAATAGTTTACATATTTTAAATTAAAAATTTAGAATATTATATAAGGTTAAAAATACAATTTATAAACATTCATGTTATATTTCTAATTATATATGTTTCTATATCTTTTAAGAAAATCTTTTGTTTGCAACATCAATATTTATATGTTTATTTTTACATGTATGCATTACCTCTAAAGAGCATCACTATACTTAGAAATTCCATGTGTCTCTTATAACTTAAGATCTTATAGACACAACAATGTACTAAAAAACCATAAAGGCGACAAGTAAAACTTGAAATTAACAGAAGTTAGCATGCTTAATTAGGAGGTGGCTTCATTGGGCTTGATTGGCTCGAAATATCATGCACCTTGGCTTTGTCCTTTGTCTCATTTCCCATATTTTTCCATGGTAATTGGATTGCAGCTAGCTCCTAGGGATCCTGAAAAATCTCCTACCTCAATTGTTTCATCCTCATTGGCTATGTCCCAGTCTTTCACCTTGAAACTAAGCTCAAAATCCACCCTGCATAGGATATTGAAATTGACATCTAGTCGTCTAAGCCTATCCAAATATTCAAACTTCTTAAGTTATGTGTCCTCCATTCATAAAGAAATGAGAGTTTTGGTGAGCTAGTAAAACTCTATTGGTCTATCCAAAACTTTCCAGCATCTCTTGATCTTGAAAAGCTATAATCGAAAACCCAACCTTGAAATTCTTTCTTGATTTGGTGCTTTGGGGTCTGTAATCATTTCTTCCTAGCCTAATTCACAAGCTCCTCAATATTTTTTTGTGTGTTAGGATGGGTGAGAAGATGAAAGGAGTGTCTGGCATGATCTTCCTCTCTCTCTCTCTCTCTCTCTCTCTCTCTCTGTCGAACCTAAGGGATTCCCTCTTAGAGGGAGGAGGCCTGGTTGTGACTCTACTCCTAGCCTTATGACTATTTGATTCATGAACATTCTTGATTGTGTTCTTGGCAATAATAAATACAAAAAACCACAAACTATGGAAAAATGAATCCACAAGCATAGAGTCTTTGCTAACAGTGAGATGAAGACGCATTTAAATGACCACCAACTAAAACTAGGTTCGTTCAGAAGAAAAATACTTACCAATAAAAAGTGGACGAGAAAAAAAACAAAACATAAAAGTACAATTGAAATTGTTATTACTCCTATAACCTATTTCTTACTCATATAAGAGGTGGGTCAAAGAAGTACCACAACTATCTAACAAAAAGCGAAGAGAATACTTATTAAAAAAAAAAAAAAAAAAACTACCTTCACATCATTGTTACACCAAAGTAGTAAAAGTCTTAAATATACACAAAGGAAAAAGCATTCAGTTGACCAATGCTACAATGCTTATGAAAGCCATTTCCACAAGGAACCACTAACTCCCACACACCCGTCACAACAACACCCTTACAACTTAACCAAATTCAACCAAATTCGATAAGTTTCCACCATCGTTTGAAATATAGAAATATAACTGAAAATATGATCTCCACGTTTCCCATCAATTCCCATCGAACCTCTAGTTGAACTCCCATGCATCACCTTGATGTTGAATGTCATGAATCGTAGCAGCCTCGATAAGAGTGATGGCCGGAGGAGACTCTGTCGTGTCTTAGCCCTTCACGTGGGACCTGCCTCGGTCAATCACACGATGTGGGTAATTACTATATATTTCTATTGGCCCTAGATTTTTTATTTTATTTAATTGTATTTTTATTCATGATTTATATTAATTAAATTAAACGTTAAAATAAATAATAAAATGTTAAATATTATTTTTTAAGTTTTTAATAAATTCTCAATTAAAATTATTTTAATTTTGAATTAAAATATTTTAAATTAAAATTAATAATCATTTTATTAATTTAGTTCATAGTTGTTTATACCAAACTCCTATTGAAATTAAGTTTGAGATTATGGTTAACGAGAATCAATGTCAATAGTATTGTATTTCGTATGACTTTTCTTTCCCCATAAGAAATATTTGTATAGTTTTTCCCATCGATGATAAGATTTAGTAGAGGAACCCGCAAGACTACATTTCACACTTTGCTGAAGATCTAAAAATTGGTCGCATCTAAATAAAATTTGAAAATAAAGGAAATAAGATTTAATTCATTTAATTTATTGGTAACAGTGGTCCTCATTCGTAAATAAACTTATATTTTGGGTATATGATGCAGAGAAAAGAATAATACTAGGATGTTGTAAATCATTTAGAATGTTTGTTGTATTTGATTTGAAATATTTTAAATTGGGTATATGTTGTTTTAAAAAGTATGGGGTGATTGATTGGTTTTACTTAATATATAAGGTTGTTATCTTCATGTTTTTGTAAGCAATGTTATTTAAGCATGTTTTTTTATCACAATAATGCATGATTATAAAGTGAAGCTAAGTAATCTCTCACATGGATAGAGAGGTTGCAATATCAAGTTGTGAAATAAACTACCTTGTTAGGTATAGGGTGGTGAGATGTGCATGTGTATTAATCATAGGAGATAATTTTTCAATTGAAAGGGGAAGTCTATGTTCATTTTAAAGTTCTTGCGACCAAGTTATGGGTGTGGACAAGACTAATATGTTGACGAACCATGTATAGCTATAAGGATAAGAATAATGTTGGTAGTCACAAGGTTACTAGGTGGATGAATATAATGCTAGAAGTGAGGCCTTGATTTTTTTATCAAGATCAATTGACAAAATCCACTCATATATGTAATAGATAATTGTCGCATGCTAATGCAAAATATCATATTTTGTGGTTTGTGTGTTCAAAATTGTGGCTTACGCACTTCTTTTACTTTTTTGTGAAAAAATGACAGCATCTTTTTTTTAAGCTCACAATACTTAAATTCTATAAATCTATCAAAATATCAAACATGCCTTCCTCCTTCGCTATTGGTTTGCCACTAGGTAAACCATACCAATAACAAAGGTAAAATTTATCAGACCAAACTGTATATCCAAAGTTTTTAAACAGAGTCTTTAGTTCTGGAAAAATAAAAAAACAACCTACATCTTTCTTTCTACTAGCACTTGGACTAGATCTTCTAAGATAGTTCATAAAAATAATATAAACTGAGACCTAAAATCAGGGACCTAACAACATCACTAATCTGTCCTGAGTCTGCTCCAAGGCCGAATTCGTTGTGTTGCACGCAACTGAAGGGGTCACCATTGTGCTTGTTGCAGGCACACATACCAAAAATTCATGCATCATCAAGTGAAGACCATCCATTTGTAGATACATTGTGTTATGAGCCTCCTCCCTTGTCTGGAGAATTTGACCTAAGAGGTTCTTAATGTGCCAATACACTTTGATTGTCTTCCAGTATTTTGTATCCCTTGACCTCTACATTCCTACATTTGGAACCCAACTAATTGTGGCTCCTTCAACCTCCTACTCCATATGCATAGATATTTCCCGTTGGACAATAGCCTCTTCTTCTTCTACATGGTCTTGGACCCTCGACGGAATGGTGGTGAAGAAAGAGTGAGCTTCCATGAAGGTTTCATAGTAGAGTCGTGAAGAAGGGACTTCATTTTCAGTCTAGCCAGAGGATGAAGCTAGGGGAGAGTGAGCTCCACGACGATAACCATGCGAATACCTTTACCATGGATCCATAGATTCTCAAGTCCCCCAACATATTTTAGGCCGAATTCGCAGATGCTCTGATTGTGGGATGGTCTCAACCCCCCCTTCTTTTGGGATTTCCCTGTTATTTTCCACTTCCCTCTCCTAGTTTTGCAGGGGATTATGATTGCACCACCCTGCAAAATTTTCCAAACATTTTTTACAAATGCCTCTTTCCATCTGAGATAGAGTAGTAAGAAATTTACTCTCTACCTTATTAAATCTCATTTAACTCGAGGATATGGATGCAGAGTAGTCCCTCCTTCATCACTTTTATTCGTACTTCACTGCCATTTGATAACACCTGGTGAGGAGTGTGTGGGACCTCTAGGAGAGGGTTCCTTTCCTCCCCACCATTTATTGCGGTTGTTGACGTGTATGTGTCATGCTAAGGGTTTAAAATTCTATTGGCCCTGACCATTAATACCTAAAACACTTCTAGACTATTGACCATCATGAACCTTCCCTCTTGCGAGTATCAAGGGGGGGGAAGAATATTCCTGCCAACACTCATACTTGTTGTCCCCATTACTTCACTCCTGTGGTTTACCTGCCAACTAGGGTTGTCATTTATAGCTCCTAACTCCTCCATCCCATCAATCTTGGAGTTTTGATTCCCTTCGTCTCCCCTCCCTCACACCCCTTATGAGTGGATATCTTATTTGTTAAGAAAATCCATCTATCTCTTTATTATATCAAGTTGTTGTGGAGGCATTTTCCCAAATTTCATAGAACTCTTTAGAAAAATAAATGTGACCTTAACCAAATGCACCAGGTATGAGACACAAAAGCATAAACAAACAATTTTTAATCAAATATGATCAATAAACAATCCAACATGTTCCACAAATATTGGCATAATAAAAAATTCAAACGCATTCCAAGCCATTCTATTGCATTCCACATGTAATATTTTTTCTCCATTTAAGATTCAAAAAGTAAGGTCTAATAAATCATTCAACACTTGAGTGAGTTCATACATTAATTATCACTACACTCAATAGAGCATCCAACACTTAAGTAAGTGCATATATTAAATCATCACTGAACTTTGACATAAAGTGAACACAATTTCATAAACAATATTACGCATATTGAGCACAAGACGAAGCCGATATTTTCTAAAAGACTGTAGGAATAGGAACATTCTACCAAAATTTGCACAGATTGAGCACAAGACGAAGCCAAAATTCAATCTCTCCTCTCTTCATTTAGCATTTATATGAAAAGTCTCTCTTAAATCATAACCCGGGATTCTTTCCCTGAAGATGGATCTTGATATGGATCCAAAACGTCAACAATCTATCAACGAAACTATGGTTTTTCCAAACTTGACTCAAAACCCTCACCACAGAAATCTTATTAAACAGAAAATATTGACTTATCCATATCTCTATAATTTCATGAACACACTTTTTTCATTAGCACTATTTTATTCAATGCTCATAATGGAAGACTAAATAAAATACTTCAAGAACTATGTTACATCTCATTTGAATTATGTATGAACTACATTATAGGTTCCTTTATTTTGAATATTAAGATATGGTAGAGATCTTACTTTTGAGTTCTATAGAGTCAATAATCCATGATACCATGATGAGACCATCAATTGTTTAGAGACTTGGATAATATAGAACTTAGATAAAATTATTATCTTTTAATATTGTAAAGAAAACCAAAAAACAATTGAAAAAATAAATTTAATTTATTTTATTATTATTATTATTATTATTATTATTATATATATATATATATATATATAAAAGTAATTATTTATTGATATTCATAAATAAATGTGGTATTATAAAATTTGGAGTTTGTCGCCTGTCCTGCTATAGCTGGGAAACCACGACAGGTGGCTATCAAAATTCAATTGCAGTTGTAACTCTTTGAAAATGACAATAAGAATGTGTAACTGACAAAAAATATCACAGTGATCAACTAAGAAGTAGCCATGGCCGACTATCATACAATGCTTTATAGAGAACCTTAATTCTCTACGTAATTGACTAAACCAAAAGAAAAACATTAACTTGGGGGAGCTAGTCCAAGTGCGAGCTCGGGCTTGGCCAGCTATGGGCATTGTAGGTTGGGACAAATTTATGGCCTCATGTTGGGCACTATTTACTTGCAGGATCTTTTGTCATGGCGTCGAACATGAGATCCACACGATGTCTCAGGAGTTGTTGAATGTGAGCCTGGTTGTCCATTTTCTATCGTAGCTCGAAGATGAGCTAAAGGTGCTCATCTGGAAGTTGAATTAGGGTGGGCAGAGGCATCTCCTCCATCATATATGCGTTCATCTCCAAATACGCATCCACTGCTACTGTAATGTACCTCAAATTTGCCATAAAAAAAATAAAAATCTATGAGGCATTAATCTCCAATTTCATTTTATATGTTTGTTGATAAAGGGAAGAAATCTTCGTTCTTGTTATAATTTTCTGTGACATAAATTAAGTTCATCCTACCACATGATGCCATTTCCATACCTATCTATCTTACTTTAGATAGAAACTTATATGGCTAATTCACCAAGGGTTCTAGTAATTTCCCTTTAGTCTCTAACGTACTCACCTATATACATACATATATATACAGTAGATGAGACTTAGGACTTATAGTCCTATTCTATCTTTAAACAAAAGATTCCTATGTTTTGCGTGCTATACTATTTAATTTGTCCTTTGAGAACGAATATTTAATTACCATATTTATATATATAGTCACGGGGATGGATCTATACCCCACAGTTGAAAAGAAGTGGCTTAGTGATATGTGCTTAGCATAAATATACATAGTCCCAATCATAGATGGGTTCCTTTACGAATTATCCATGATTAGTGATATTCCAATCCCTTTACTTAGAAGAGTTTGTGTAACGAGATCTTGTGTTAATTTCAACTTAACTAAACGATGTTCCAACAAACCTTCTCTTGAACAATAAGCTAACTGTAAAAATGCAGTTGAAGTGTACAAGTTCCAACTTGTCGAGAAATGGAGGGATTCATTTACTTCGCGAATTGATTGATGTGAAAGAGTCGTCTACTGTTAGAAGGGAGTTAAGAATATGCATCTATTGTTTAATGGAAGTCCTGTGTGTTCGAGTTACGATGCTCTCACCTGGATCTTCACCTATTCTGTTCACGCCAACTCTGCCCTCGTCACATGGCTAGACCGCCCTTCATACCTTCAACATTTAAACTGAGTATTTAAGGTTCCTCTTAGGGTTTTAATGTGTTTGTTGTTTTCATTGTGGAGTCTTTCGGGAGGCTATGTGTATCATTTTCTCACAGAAGCAGGCTATCGATTTGGGGAAAATGTTACCCAGTGGAACAACATCGCCATTCGCCCTCCCTGGTAAGCTTTCGTTAACACTGTGTTCTGGTTATTAAACGAAGTTTGGTTCTTTATTACAGTGGGTGAACCCTCATTTCAATTTTACTTGTTTTTACATAAATCTCCCATTATTGTTATTCTTAGTAACTTTCCTGGACTACGTCCCATTTCTGAATAAGAAGATGCTTACTGTAGATTTATTTTCTAACTTCTTGAGAAGTCTCGGCATACCAATACCTTGTCCTGACTTAGGGAATTTACACCTGCAACATTTTATGGGTAAATTCAATCCTAGGGTTTTATGTCCCATTTGTCGTTATTTCTTATGTTCTCTTTGTTGGTATATGTAGAGGTTTGATATTAAACCTTTTGGGAGGTTACACATAGTCTTAGTCTGGAGTTAATTTATTTTCACTGAGTATAGAAAACACGTTTCAAGTTCTTTCTTATTCTTTATAAAGAATGAATCCTTCCTTCTGTAGTCGTCAATAAATCCTTAACTGTTACTCGCGCAGATAATGTCTCCGTAAGGTTTTTCCTTGTTGTATGGTATGTTAAAGGAAATGTAATTCTGTGTGTTTTCGAAAAGTCACTACCCCAGAATACTCATGGCATAGACGTTTGAGTTTGTGGAACTTCTTGTAATAATTAGTTTTTCCTCTGTTATTATGAGGTCTGTGTGTAAGTTACTCCATTTGAATTTAATAGTAGATTAACTCTGCACTTATCGTTGATTTATAATTGTCCTTTGTAATAGACATAATCGGTTCAGAAAGTCTTTAAACTCAATATTTTCGTGTAGCTCTTGTTCTGTGTGTAATTATTTGATAATGTTCCCTTGGTCTATTTACACAGTATGTTTTACAAAATTTATTTGTTAAATATTAGCACTGTTGATTTCATTTCATAAACCAATGATTATGTGATTGGTACCAACACTAATGATGGGCCCCTTTGTTGTGAGGATACCCGTCAAGTGGACCTTTCCTCTTCCACCCCTTCCGTGATCGTGGACGACATATTCAAGCATGCGTAGAGGAGGGTCGGCCTGCTCCACACGCCTGAGTTAAGTATAACATATAACTGCATGCTATTTAAATAGATTACGTTGGTAATCAAATTCTAGATCTCTGCTACGAATTATTATATCTACTAGGTAGGACCTAATGGAAGTTCCCTTGTTTTCTTTTTTAGGGTTGGTGTAACGGAACAGTCTGAATTCTGGACACTCGTCGCACGAAGGGTATTTGAGTTCCCTTTGTAAACTCTTTAGGAGTTCAAATAGTGAAGGCCACGGTTTTCAACCTAGATTTAATGATATTAAGTATAGATTCACTCGACTTCCTCTAGTGGCTGGATAAAGAGAAATTCCAAAATTTTGGTAATGTATTCCACTATTATATTTAATACACAGTAACCATATAAGGCTTGGATGTCCTCTTGATTTTCTGGTCTAGTTGATATATGTAATAAATCCTTTGAAGAGGAGCTATAGGGCCTTTCCTCCTGTCTATTTGAAATAATACAATGATTGTTTTAATGATTTTATTCGAATATTAATGCCATCCTGGCCCCTTCCTATACTTCAATTTTTTAAAGTAGATTATACCTATAATGTTTATGAAAGGAAAGACTTTTATAACGAATGTCACGACATCTGCTTGAATGTATTATATTGTCTTGATACTTTCTTGGATCTCATTTCTCATCTCAGATTTGCATGTTATCCATTTTTTCTGTCATTATGTATTCCAGAAAAAAATCTACTAAGGCATAGTTAGACTATCGTCTTATATTGCATTTCGGTATCTATTGTCTATACAGTCCGAACTTACAGTCACACATTGTATGGGATTGAACTTATATATTTCGAAAGGTCTACATTTTCTTTTGGAAATCGAATCTGAAGTGAAAGGAAACCAGAATATAAAATTGTTGTACAGACATATATATATATATATATATATATATATATATATATATTTGTATCATATAGGTATCTATTACTCTATATGAGCCTGCAATGTTGTCTTACCTTACTTCGATATTTTGTGAATATTGTGACTCTGTATTTTCTTTCAGTAGGATACAAATGTATATTTTATTTATATTCCGTACATATATAGAGTTTCTCCTTGTTTCGATTTATCATGTACATGAAAGAAAAATCTCAATTAATTACTATGTTTTTCTCTATATAAATTTACTTACAGGAATGTAGGCATACGCCTATGTATACATGGCTACACTATTCAATTTCATTTACATTGTGTACATAGATAATTCTTAAGTTGTGATTACAATTTAGTTGAGAGGTTTTTCACCTACAGTTTATTTCATTACAACAGTAATCTAACTCACAGAACCATACTTCCAGAAGCTTGACCAGGCAATTCTTTCAACTAGTATCATACAGAAATTAACATTCACTCAATAATAAGACACAACAGATATAATCTATTCAGGACTAGTTTAGAGGCATTTTGTCAGTTCTTAAATTCAATGGCATTCAATTTGATCTTTCATCCATAGTATTACTTCGATTCAGAATTAACGGATGCATTATATCAGATATTTAACTATATAACATTCATCCAGAGAAGGGATAGAATAACATATTTGAACCAGCACGTTAAAAGACAAAGGGAACAACCACGTTCCTCCCAAGCTTAGAATAGGGAAGCCAAATCACTTGCCCTGTTCACCCCCTAGCCTGACCATGAATCCATGAGGGCTAACTTGGAACTCCTCCTCAACAAATTCTTTTCAGTTTCAACATTCTTCTCCTTGACTCACACTTAGAAAGTAGTGTTCATAACAACAAGAAATCAATCATTTTTCCCAGCATAATAGGTAGTGTCCTGCCTCCTCACATATGCTATATATCCAAAAGCAAAAGTGCCTAGGCCTTTTTCCCTCCTAAGAAATTTTGCAACTTTCCAAATCCCTGATTTTCAGTGATTGCCCATGGCCAAATTCTGGATTTTCCACTTGTAACAATCAACTCTGAGGTAGTTCCAACATGTTCTCCACTCATGGAGTCATAGTCAGTTGATTTCAACATGGTTGTTCCATTTGTCCTCCAGCAATAATTATAAAATATTTTGTTTCCTACAAGTGTCATAATCAAGTAGTTAGTTGGGTCAAATCAGATCTCTTCCCAACAGTCATAATCATTAATTACATTAACCAAATTTGAAATTCAAAATTTCCATAAATGGCAAAAACTTTTCAATTTCGAATTTGCCAAAAATGGAAATTAATTTCCGAAGAAATTTCCAACTTAAAATTAATTTATTTTTAGGGATGTCACAACTACCATTGTTGTCATTGGAGGAGCCACTTGCGAGCTGGGAGGAATTTCTTCCTCCACTAAGTATTCTACAGTGCCATAAAAATGGTCCAGGGTGTGGGTGTTGGGGGAAGGGATTCTTGGGAAAAGGCTAGCTGGAGGGGCGAAATTCTCAAGAGGGAGAATTTCCTCCTTGATTTAGCAACTTCCAGGGTCATTAGTGGGATCAGGTGTAGGCGATCGATGTTGTTGAGGCCAAATATGGCACTGGTCGAGATGACTGGTAATGATGAAGGCTAGTTGAGAGGGGGGGAGTCTGTTGCGTCTCGTAAGAGTGTTGTATTACAACAGACACTTTATGGACTTGCTCCTCTCTCTGGGCATGGTCTGAGCATCTAGGTGAGGATTGGGTTGGATAAACAATGGAGGAATGACCGTGGACGGCCAAATAATCAAGTGCAAGGAGAAAATGAAATGGGAGAGTGAGGAAACTATCAAGCAAAAGGCGAAGAGAAAGTCGAGGAACAGTTGGGCACAAGGCAGGACAGAATGGGAGAACATTCCAGAGCGCGGGCCTTCATAGTGCCTGGCGAATTGACCTAGGCGAGAGCCATGAAGGCCGAGGTGACTGCTAGCCTGGTCCAAGTACCTTGGTTGGTACGTCGAGCCTAATTCACGCAAGGCTACCTGGAGTGTCGAGTGCATTGCCATTAATCCACGATGAGTGCAGATCATTCAATCTAGAGGGAAGGGAGACTCGCGATAGGGATTAATAGTTCCCTACACACCCTAACTCCACCTGTCAACCTTTACATTCCACCTGTCAACAGCCATCATCATCATATATATATATATATATATATATATATATATATATATAATAATTTTACTTTTATATTTATTTGAATATATCAGTTATGTTTTATATATGTATATAATTTGTCATACTTAGTTCCATTTACATTTCTTTTGAATATTATCTCAAGTCATTTTTATTCCATTTTCGTTTGGAAGAATGACGCCATTCCTCCATGCGCAGCGACGTTTCCCTTATTCCTCTATCTGATTTTCACCATGTGGGGAATACTGATGAAACTACACCATTACGATCCAGAGTCCCTTCCTAAAAAACAAAACACGCCTTTCCATGCCCAGTAAATTGCAACATTTCATAGTCTACTAAAATTAAACAAAGTGACTTTCCGATTTCGAAAAGGTGGAGATTAATCGGAATCTTAAAAACATTTAATAAATTAAAAGATAAATTTTGTTTTCAATATATATAATTTATTTAATTAAATTAGGAATTAAAATGAATTTAATTTTTAGTTTTATTCATTTTAGTTTTAAAAAAATAATTAAATAAATACAATTTATGAAGAAATAAAATTTAAAAAAATATTTAATCAATTTAAAATTAAATTACTTTCAAATATTAATAAATTAAATTGATAAGTTCCACAACCAAATATTAATAAATTAAAAATTAAAATGGTGGGTTCCACCAAGATGGGATGTTAAACCTAATCCATCTATGTTAAACCTAATCTTTGCTTCTTTCTCCGAACTTCACGATCCAAAACCCCTTCTTTCAGAAATAAATTCCAATAAATTCCAACATTTCTTAGTCTACCAATCCATTTTAAAATTAAAACTAAACAAAGTGACTTTTTGATGTGGACTTTTTGATATTAATGATTTGTTACGTCGCAGAGGACGCCCGACTCTTCCAGCCCGTCGAAAGGTGAAACAGAAAAGCGCCCCGCCTGGCTCCGACAAGTCATGCTTACTGTCTATATTTCCCGTTGGTTGGAAACTGCACTGGAGGACATCCATCAAGTCACATCCTTGTGACTTGGTTGGAAACTGCACTGGAGGCCATTCATTAAGTCACATCCTTCTGATTTGATGCATATCACCAAGATTTGATCATTTTTATCTTCGATTTGGATGCTTCACATATTTTTATACTGAGAGGAGAGGAGTATCCATCTTTTAGCTTTTAGAATAATTTGAGAAAATAATTCTAAATAGTTAACCTAACCACTTTTTGAAAAAATATATATGATCTCCAAACATTGAAAGACCATCAAAATGGTATGAATAGGTTGATTTTTTAAATATAATGTGGTAAATAAATAAATAAACAGGGCATCATTTATTTATAAATCCCTCATACTTCTTTCCTTCCAGTGGGCATCTACCAAAGACTTCATCCTTCCATATCTATCTATCAATCCCTCATACTTTCGCTAGTTTGGCATCTACTGAAGACTTGCGCTAACTGGGCATCTCCCGGATACTTGTGCTAACTGGGCATCTACCTCGACCTGAATTGTGTAACCTCATTGGTAACCGACCCTCATTGGTAACCAACCCTCATCGTAAACACCTACCTTATTGGAAAACCTCATTGTGTCACCCCCACTTACTGACTAACGGACTAACTCACTGACTCACTCACTGACTTACTAACCTCAAACTACATAATATTAAGAAAGTTGTTTTCATTATAATAATGGCTTTCCATTAGTAAATTCTATTATATGTTATGAATATGGTATTTAGTTTCATATTTTTACTCATTTAAAAAAACAACATTTTATATATAAAAAGTGTATAATAAACTATATGTGTTTATGTTTGATAATTTTGAGGATGTTATATTTTATTAGTAATTGGTTTCCATCAATATATTGTACATTTGATTAATAATTAGTTTTTATCATTTTTTTTTTTACAAATAGATTAATATAATCAAGTGTCTCTTCATAATAATTAAATCAATATTTTTGAATTTCATAAAAAATATATATGTTTATATTTGATAATTATAGGGAAAATATATTTTATTAATAATGGGTTTTCATCATTATTTTGTACAAATGATTTAGTACTATAAGTGTCTCTTCATAATAATTAAATTAAAATTTTCAAATTTCATAAAAAAATATTAAGTTGAATGTATGGAAATGTGTTACTTTTTTATTATTAATGAAATGACAAAAATTTCATGTTTTAGAAACTTTCTAAACTCATATAATTCTTAGAATTTTGTATATACTAAAAAGACAAATGCTATATTTTTAATTATATTTTTTATATTTTTAACAAGAAATTTGTGTTTATAACACTATAAATTTCCTCCTAAGTTTTGATTGGGAATAATACTTCTATGTAGTTTTGAAAGAGATATTTTATTTTGAACATTATATCTATGTAGTTTTAAAGGAAACATTTTATTTGAAACATTATCTACAGTTTTGGATTTTTTACGGGAATGATCTCTGGGGTTACTCTTGGTGATCTGAACCATAATACTTCTATGTGGTTTTTGAACTCTCTATGACCAGAATAATCTCTAGGGTTTTGAACTCACAAAGATTTTTTGGAGTTTTAAACTTTTTTGCAGATGAGTTACTTATTACTTTGATTCAAGTTTAATTCAAAATATATTTATAATTTAGTAAGGTGTGAAAATTAAAGAGATTTAATTATTATTATTATTATAATATAATTATTTTAAAAATTTTAAAAGTTTAATAAGTAAAAGTTGATTTAGAGATAATAATTAATATCATTAATATCAATTAAAAAAAAGTTTTCATAATCTAGAATTGTTTAGTACTCAGTTAGTCAAGATCTACAACTCTCAAGACCTAATACTTTGCAATGGAGTAATGAAGTGGTTGAACTCCAACCAAATGACTTGTATTCATGGACTAGGTGGTAGTGTCATAGATTATGTGAAATCAAATATCATTGTTTCCAACCAAATAGTAAATTTTGACCTTTTAACTGACCATGAACCAAACTCTCATAATACACCTTTAACTCTAAATCTAAAATTTTCCATGTACATGAGCACCATTAAAGACAATTCTGATAATCAAAGGCAATTGCACTTTGAAAAAAGTAAAGTTGACATTTTCTTAAAGGATTTAAATAGTGAATTGCATCTCCTAAATTATAAGGACAACATTAAAAACCTCTATCATAATTTTACAACTACCCTTTCCACATCTATTAACAAGTTCTCTTTAAGGTGTCCTGTAAAAAGAATAATAGAATGACCAACCCTTGGTATGATTAAAAATGTAAAATTGCTAAGAAATCCATTAGGGTTGCTTCTAATGAGTCCTTAAAACTCGATAAGATCAAAACATACAAATCCCTAATTAAAAGGAAAAAATGTACTATATCAATAAAAGGAAAGAGAAACTTTCAGTGCTATCTAAGTTGGATCCTAAGAAGTTATGGAGGAAAATCATTTTCTGCAATACTAAATAAAATAATACGATTCCCTGAAGGAACTAGAATTCCTACCTTAAAAGTATATATGAGTTCCATAATGCCATGGACACCATTTCTACCGTCCCTACATAGGATGAAGTTTTTTATTTGGATGGCATAGAGTTCGGGGTTAAGTGGCTTGCAAATGGGAAAGCTAAGGATGTTGAAGGCTACCAAGCTGAAACTTTTAAAATTAGAGGGCCTATTCTCATCCCTCACATACACAAGCTCTTCAATTTAGCAGTGAAACAGGGCTTCCCTAAACCCTAGATGCAAAGCCTCATTGTTCTTATTTTTAAAAATGGGGATAGAAACATCCCCTCTAATTATAGACCATTATGATTAGCCCTATTTTAGCCAAGCTTTATGGAATTATTTTAGAAAAGAAGATTATCCTTAGGCTAGAAAGTCACACTAAAAGAGCTAAAGGTCAAGCCAGGTTTAGGAAATATCATTCAACTGTGGACCATCTTGTTACCTTTAGGATCATTGCAGAGTAGTTCTGCAATACTAAAACTAATATTTTTTGTTGTTTTGTTGACTTTAGAAAATATTTTGACATGGTTCCTAGGAAAAACCTTTGGAATAGGTTGGAAGAGATAAATGTGTTGTTCGAGTTGAGGCTTGCTACAATAAGGATGTATGAGAAATTTATTGCCAAGTTTAATAACACGAGGGCTGGTCGAAAGAGATTAACTGCAATATTGGAGTCAATTAAGGTTGTCCCTTGTCCCCTACCCTTTTTGGCATTTGCGTTGACAAGTTAGAATATTTTCCGGAAGAAGCAGGTTGTGTCGGCCCTACACTCACTGGTATAGTCATCAATCTTATTCTTTATGTCAATGATATCGTTCTTATGGAGAGGATTCTCCACGATCTTGAAACCAACTAATAATCCTCAAGGATTTTTGCTCCAATATGGGTATGATTGTTAATACTGAAAAGACTAAGTTAATGATCATTAAATACAATAAGATCACTTATAATACCTTCATATATGACAACAACATCTTTGAGGAAGTGAATTCATACAAATATCTTAGAATCGATATTCACAACATGCTCAACTGGAATTATGTCATTGAGAAAAGGATTATTGGGGGATGGAAATCTTATTATAGACTTGAAAATAACTATAAATTAGTCGATCTTTGGATATGGGATAAGAAGAAACTCTTATTTGAGTCTTGTTTTACAACAATTATTCTTTATGTAAGGGAATTCTGGGGATGTAGTGTCTCTCGTGAATACTGGAGACAGGTATAACAAATACAAAAGAATCTTATAACATATAATCTCGAAATTAAAGGAAATACGCCCTATCCCATCCTCCTCTTAGAGTCAAGCATTTCCCCCACTGAGAGCACTACTATGACTAGATACCTAATGTATAAGAACAAGTTAAACAACATGTAAGACAAGAGGCTTCCTAAAATTGCTTCAAATTCTAGTTGTAACCACCATTGACTCAAGCGAGGATGGAATCAAGATGCCTAGTCTTGGCCAAGATATTGGGAAATCATGGAAGACAACATTTTGGACAATAAGGATATTATTAAAAATATCATGAAATCAAAATTTAAAGATAAAATGTTGTTTGATAAAGAGTCAGAGGAAAAAGGAAAATTAAGGTATTATAAGGATGTAATCAACCCTAATATGGAAGATCAAAATTATATCTTTGTTTTAACAAGTGTAAAGAAGAAAATAAGCATTGCTAAGATAAGAACAAATTCTCACGATCTCCATAGTGAAATTGGGCATTGGTCAATTCATAAAACGTCATGGGATGAAAGAGTTTGTCATCTTTGTGACACTATGAAAGTTGATGATGAGAAACCATTTTCTCTTATATTGTCGAGCCTATACCCACATTAGATCTCAATTTTAAAATATTTGTAAGAGTACCGTCCTTCTTAACCTTTTAACTCAACAAAACTATGGTGATCTTGGAAATCTTCTCTTAATGCTTTTAGAACACATAAACAAAATTCTAAATAATTGCAAGTAATCCCCTACCCTCTTAAGGTTCGATAGTGGACTTTAATCATCATCATCATCATATGATGATGATGATGATTAACGCCCACTAAGACCGATTTTTTCTATCAAACCTTAAGAGGTTAAGTTATTACTTGTGATTCTTTATAATTTTGTTTTTGTGCTTGAAAAACATTAAGAGAAGTTTTCCAATATCACCATAGTTTTGTTGAATTAAGAGGTTAAGAAGCTTGGTAGTGTGAAAAATATTTTGAAAATGAGATCTAATCTGTGTATAGGCTGGACAATCTAAGAGAAAGTGTTTTTTGTCTTCAAACTTCTTAGTGTCACAAAGGTGACACACCCTTTCATCCCATGGCATTATAGGAGTTGACCAACACCCAGTTTCACTATGGAGCTCGTGAGAATTTTTTCTTATCTTAGCAACATTTATTTTTTTCCTTACACTCTTCAAAACAGATAGATAATTTTGATCTTCTAGATTAGAGTTGATTACATCCTTATAATATCTTAACTTTATTTTTTCATAACTCTTTATCACACCACATTTTCTCCTTAAATTTTGATTTGATGATATTTTTAATAGTATCTTTATTTTGCAAAATGGTGTCTTCCATGATTCCCCAATAGTTTAGATAGGCATTTTTATGCCATCCTCTCTTGAGTAGATGGTGGTTATGAAAATTTTGAATCCATTTTAGGAAGTCTATTGTCTTCCATGTTGTCTAACTTGTTCTTATACATTAGGTATCTAGTTAGAGAGGCTTATTTCTAAGACGAGGATGGGATAGGGCGTATTTCGTTTAATTTTGAGATTATGGGTTATAAATTATTCTGTATTTTCTCTATCGTTATTCATGAGAGAACAACCCTAGAGTTCACATCCATAAAAAATAATAGGTGTAATGAGACTCTTAAAGAGGAGTTTCTTCTTATCCTAAATCTAAAGATCTTATGAATTACAATTGCTTTCAACACTATAATAATCTTTCCATCTCCCAATAATCCTTTTCTCAATGCTATAATTCCACAATATCAATTCCAAAATATATATATAAATTACCTCTTTTAAATTATAAAAAAAAATTGATAAAAGTAAATAATTTAAACAAACTAATTAATATATATATATATATATATATATATATATATATATATATATATATATATATATATATATATATATATATATATATATAGTTTAAATGCATTTCTAGTAATTGAATTAAATGTGAAATGATAAATATTATTTTCAATTTATAAGTTTTTAATAAATCATCAATTAAAATTATTTTAATTTTTAATTTAAATTAATAACTTATTTTTTATTTAATTCATTTAATTCATTTAATTCATTTAATAAATTTGTAATTAAAATGATTTTAATTTAAAATTAATAATTTAATTTTTTATTTAAATAAATTTAATTTAAATTTAAATTAATAATTCAATTTTTAATTCAAATAATTTGTTATTCAAAATCTATATTGATTTGGTAGTAAGATACTAAACTTAAATCTATCTCAATAGATACATTTTTTTTTTATTCAAAATCATAAATTTCTACCAATTTAACTATGGAATATTTTCTCATATTTAACAGTTTTTACATATATATATATATATTAGTAAATCCAAAATATGAGATATGATGGGATGTTAAACCTGCTGTAACTATGTCATACTTAGTTCCATTTGCATTGTTTTTTAATATTATCCCACGTCATTTTTATTCCATTTCCATTTGGAAGAACGACGCCATTCCTCCATGCGGAGCTAGCGTTTTGATGATGAAACTACCCCCATCACAATCGAGAGTCCCTTCTTATTTTTAATTATATATTTTTTATTAATAAAATCATAAAAAACTAATCTTTTATATAATTTTAAATAAAACCATAAAATTCATATTTAAAGATGAGAATTTTATAATATAATAAAAATATATTTTTGTAAAGAATTATATTATAGTTTTAATTATATATTTTATATTTTAAGAATTAATTCTTCAATATAGAGAATGGGAAATGGAGCGATCATAAATATGTCAATGTCTAGTCAATTTTGGCACGTTACCTAGTAACCCATATTGAGAATGTTTACATACAATAATCAATATATAATATTTGTTTAATTTTCTCCCAAATGGGAAATCCAAGTTATTGATATGGTTGGCTGCCATCCTGAGTTTTATTCTTGGATGGAAGATGGACTTAAATGTAATTAAGGGATGGTGGGATAGCTCCCTAGCAAAGGTTAATGGTGTCCTCAATGGGCTATGGAAGGGGGTGACGAGAGGTATGGGAGGAGGTTGCGTGGTCATTTTGACTTCTCGGATAATCCTTGAAGTTGGCCATGGCATGTTTCATTATGTTTCATTGTGGCATTAGAGCTCCTCTCTAGTCAACTATTCCTCTTTGTGCACTCTCATTCTTAGTTTTCTCTAGCCTCTCGGTTCTGTCATGCCTCGTGAGTGAGGGAAACCTAAGAGGGGACCCTCTTGGTATTGTTACGTTGCAAGGTAGATACGCCTTCACGAAATAGCTAGATATTCCTTGAAAAACTTAATTCAAAGAACCAAGGAGTCGAAGATGCCTTCAATGGCCTATGCGAAGGAGGAAATCCCGAAGGAACCAATTCTGGTTCCACCAGACTCCCTCCTCTACATGGTATCAGACTTCGAGGATAGACCCAGCACCAACCTTACAACAATGGATACAAAGGCAATAATGGAGGGGGCTACTTGCATTGTCCAAGAGGAAATCCCCGGGATGAACCGCCCAACTAAACCTCATGGTCCCACTTCAGACATGAGACAAGACCTGAGATCACCCAACTTTCTTGCTCCTAAGAACTTGGAGCTCATCTTTGAGATGAGGAGATGCACGATGGAGCAGTTCCACCGACACACCCTCCTTAGTAGCAGAATTGACATGTTGTTCAACACCTTCTTGAGCGCGACAGTCAAGTAGAGATGTCGGACCTGTGCACAACCTTTTTCCTTCACTCCTCACAATGACACTCCTCACGACGCATCTTCGGATGGCAGGTTCCATTGTTCTAACAATCCTTCAAATGATTAAAGTTTGTCATCCCTCTGCACTCCATTGTAAGGAAACAAGGTTTTTTTCTTGTCTTTTTGCTTAGTTTTTCTTCTGAGATTGTATGATCATTTTTTTGATGCATGTCTAGATAGAATTGACATAACTCTCTGTTGTCACTTGCTCTGGTTTCTAACTATTTGGCGGAGCAAGTGGTGGCTTCTACTTTTGGCTACAAGAACAAAATGATGCCACCTGTCTCGGTTTTTACTAGTTTGACAGAATAGGTGGAAAGCATGTGAAACTGATCAATTTTGTACAATGACAAATGTTTAATGAAGTAATAGCACTTTTTATTTTAAAAAAAAAAATTGTTTAATTTTTAATAAAACCTATTTTAAATAAATAAATATATATATATATATATATATATATATATATATATATGCTTAATTTTTAATTCAAAAATAATTTAAATAAATTAATGAATATATATTTCTATTGGTTTTATATTTTATATTTTATTTACATGTATTTTTGTTAGGTCAATGCGTTATTAGCTTTTATGTATGTATTCACATATATAAGGCGTTGGAAATATTATTTATATAATAATACCTACACCCTACAGCGCCTATCACCCTTGGTAATAACTATAACCTCCCCCTTGAGAACATCCTGACGCTCACTCATACTGACTTGACAATACCTTTGAAAAACCTATGCATCAGACTTTGCTCGGGTTGGATTTTACTTTTGAACCTCAGACCTAGGAACGAACCTTTACAGCCGCTATGTATTTTTAATGGGGATTCATATTAATTAAATTAAATGTTAAGATGAATAATAAAATGATAAATGTTATTTTCAATGTATATAAGTTTTTATTATTTAATAAACTTTGAATTAAAATATTTAAAATTAATAATTTAATTTTTATTTAAATAATTTTTTATTTAAAATTTGTAATTATGAAATATTAAACTTAAATCTTCATTTACACATTTAATTTTTTATTCCAAATTAATACTAATTCAATTTTGGAATATTTTTATGTAAAAAGGTACTTTCTATATAGGTCAATATGAGGGAGATGTGTTCTCAACATGCAAGACTTAGTATTTAAAAAATATAAATAAAAAACTATTTCAATGTTTATAAACAAAATATTTTAATATCTTAAAATAATTTTATTGTACATAAAGGTGTTTTATGTAGTCCAATATGAGAGAGTTATGTAATTCATTCCATGCTTAATATGGAAGTAACAAGTTACATTTAAAAATATTAATAAAAAAAAATATTTCAATGTTCCCCATAAACAAAACATTTCAATATCTTAAAATAATTTTACATCAGCTTTATATATAGAGAAAAAAAATTTAGTTAATAGGTACTTTCTACTTGAATATGAGGGAGATGGGTAATTTGTTCATGTTCAATATAGAATTGACATGTGTCATTTAAAAACATATTAATAAGAAAAAAAATTATTTCATTGTCCACATTAATTAAAATATTTTCACATCAACTTAGTGTGTGTGGAGTTGACTTGTGCCATTTAAAAAAATATTAATAAAAAAAAATATTTCAATATCCTCTGGTTATTAATTAAAATCTTAAAGCTCAATACTAGAGAAATGTGTAATTTTTAATATACTGAATATGGAATTGACTATGAAAAAGATGGGTAATTTCTTCAATGCTTAATATAAAGTTGACATGTATCATTTAAAAAATTATTTCAATGTTCATATTGATTAAAATATATATATATATATATATATA
>ML821019.1:0-10165 GCA_009831015.1 Picea engelmannii | reverse complement strand
TATATATATATATATATATATATATATATATATATATATATATATATATATATATATAAACTCTACACTGTTAGATTTTATATTTTATTTAAATACATTTCTATTCAAGATTTTTATTAATTAAATTAAATGTTCCAATGAATAATGAGATGATAAATATTATTTTCAATCTATAAGTTTAATAAATTGTCAATTAAAATTATTTTAATTTTTAATTTAAGTTAATAATTTAATTTTTTAATTAATTAATTTACTATTTTTTAATTAAAATGATTTTAATTTAAAAGAAATAATCTAATTTTTTATTTAAATAAACTTTATTTAGATTAAAATTAGTAATTCAATTTTTAATTCAAATAATTTGTTATTCAAATATGTTGATTTAGTAGTAAGATACTAAACTTAAATCTGAACATATACATTTAATTGTTTTATTGAAAATTCATAAATTTCTAACAATTTAGCTATGGAATATTAAATTTAGCTATAAATTTCATAAATCCAAAATATGAGATATGATGGGATATTAAACCTGCTGTAACTATGTCATACTTAGTTTCATTTGCATTGCTTTTGAATATTATCTCACGTCATTTTTATTCCATTTCCGTTTGGAAGAATGACTCCATTGCGCAGCAGGCATTTGGCTTATTCCTCCAACTGATGAAACTACACCATCACAATCCAGAGTCCCTTCTTGAAAATCAAAACACGCCTTTCCATGACCAGTAAATTGGAACATTTTATAGTATTGTAAGCCCACAATTTGATTGTTGTTCAATGTCTCCTTACCACCTTACTCTTCTGTCTTTTAGAAAAAAATTTTATGAATCTTCTACGCCAAATCTGTTCATATGAATCTCCTACGCCGATTAATATCGTGACTACCATTAACGAGAATCAATGTCAATAATATTGTATTCCCCATGTCAACTGTGTAAAACTTTTCTCTCCCCATAAGAAATACTTGTATAGTTTCTCCCATCGCTAATAAGATTTAATAGAAAAACATGCATGAGTACACTTGGCACTTTGTTGAAGATCTAAAGTTTGGTCGCATCGAGCAAAATTCTAAAATAAACCAAATGATTTTTAATTATTCTATTTTATTATTTACTTCCAAATGTAAACTTCAGGCCATCCTTGTCCCACTATAGGGGATGAAGTAAAATACAATTTTACTATAGGCCCACAATCTGATTGTTTTTCAATGTCTCCTTACCACCTTACTCTTCTTTCTTTCATAAACATTTCGTATGAATCTCCTACGTCGAATCTGTTCATATGAATCTCCTACGCCGATTAAGATCGTGGCTACCGTTAACGAGAATCAATGTCAATAATATTGTATTCCCCATGTCAACTCTGTAAAACTTTTCTCTCCCCATAAGAAATACTTGTATAGTTTCTCCCATCGTTGATAAGATTTATTAGAGAAACCTGCATGAGTACACTTCGCACTTTGCTAAAGACCTGAAGCTTGGTCGCATCGAACAAAATTTTAAAATAAATCAAATGATTTTTAATTATTCTATTTTATTATTTACTTGGACTTCGAGGCTTATAGACCGAACCCAGAAAAATATAATCTCTGTGGTTCGAGTTTTCCTTAAGAGAATTTTAATATTTCATAAGGTTATTTATTTCGTTTTTACTTCTCTCGTTTGAGAATGTTGAATATGTGTCGTATTTCACACATAGTATAGTAATTTTCTTAGATTTATTTTATTTACGTGCACGATTAATTGAATTTTTGCTAAAATATTTTACTGGGGTATTTTAACTAAAATGATGGCTATGTTCGTTATTTTTTTTTTGTTTGTTAATTTGTGCGGGACTTGTTAGCTACGCAATTAACCTGTGGCTTGAGAAACTGCGACTCAGGGGCATCTAAGTCGTCAAAATCACGCGGGGATCGCACCCGGCCTGAGCCACACCAACCCTTAACATGTTTGGATTTTTTTATCCACCCAGGAATTCGAACTGGTGACTTTAACATCACGGAGTGGCTTAACAACACACTCCGTCACCGACTATCCTACACCTCGGGAACCTGGGCCATGTTCGTTATTGCAAGGGGGGCACCCATCAGTTTTCCAACAACCCTCATAATTCACATGTTGTTCATTGACCCTCATAATTCACATGTTGTTCATTGGCAACGTAAGAAGATACGAGAAGCACCTTGAACTTCCATGGTAAATTTGTTTTGTGTATGTATTTGAATTCTATTTGATTACTTGGACTCGTATAACTTCCTAACCTATTTAATTACCATTCATATGTAGCAACCCACCTAGCTAAGGACAACTACTCAGTCAACCGGTGAAATTTTTTTTTTTGAAGTGTGTGCGCATGTGTAGAGGAAACAACCCCCTCGACTCTAGGTCAACACTCGAACCAACAGGACGCAAGTAAGACGAACACAAACAAGATGACCCAACCTATCATAGCGACAACAAGAAGCAAACGCCCCCGAACAGGAGGCGGGCAACTACTGGCTGTAGGCAAAGACAGACACCAGGGGTTAGGCATAGTACTGTCACAGAAATGGAAGAATCCGTCAGTAGAGTCGCAGTAGTGGAACTGTGCCTTTAAACAGCCCGAGACTACTGATACGGCTCAGAATGTGTCGCAAGAGTGGAACTGTGCCTTTAAACAGCCCGAGACTCTTGATACGGCACTGGATTCCTTCCACCGATTACACACAGACATACATACTAAGCTGCAAGAGGAGTCTATATCCCTCCCGACACGACAGACTACCCAATTCAATCACCAAGTACTTACAGGACCAGGGACATCAATAAGCACGACGCAATGCATTTTTCTAATAAATGCCCTAAATAAGCATTGGCATCCATATCATAAGGGTAAACCCCCCCGACATTACCTTCTCCGGGTCGACTTGCCCTTCCTACCCGTTTATCACCATACAATCTAGTCCCCAACAACAATAGCTTTACAACCAGACGTTATCATCAACACTTCAATTTAAACGAGGATTACCCTTGCAATTTAAACTCCATCATGATCATTCTAGCAAACAATTATTAACATCGCGGTTGGCCTCATCATTAACATGCTAACTAAAACCATTGATAATCTTGCAGTTCAACTAGTGTTACCATGGCAACTAGCAAGTATTAATATTGCAGCGAAGCATTTATCCTTAGCACTGTAAATAACAACATTATCCCTGCAATGTAACTAAGTACCAATGTTGCACATTAACTAATATTTCCATACTTCCCCATAACCTAACAAATAATAGTATTGCAATATCATTCATTAACATTAACGCCTCAATGCAGCCAATAATAACATTGCGAACCTAACATTCATTTAACAAAAATAACATTCCATTAGTAATATTACTATTGCAATTACACCATTAATTATCATTGCATTTCTACCAACCTTAACATTTACTTAATAACATTACTTATGCATCTAAACTATTACTTCTCATCTACATCCTTCCAACATTAACATTCAATTTATAATATCACCATTGCAATTTAACTATTACACATCATTGCCAATCTATCAACATGAAAATTGAGTTTATAATATCACCATTGCAATTCTGCCACAAAACATTTTAATTAAATAATATTGACATTCAACTAAATAAAATTAATAATTCAGTTACCCTCTTACTTATCCTTTTAATTCTACCAACATGATCACGCAATTAATAGTAGTCTAATGCATTAACTATTCTTAACATTGCGTTCTACTAGTATTGAAGTTTCCGATAAGGATTCAATAAAAGGGTATTAAAGTGCCACAACCATGCCACGAATTTAAACCTGGAATGACCCAAGACCTAGTCTGACATTCCATTAACAATTAAATTAAAGAATAATATATTGTAACAACTTTTCGCCATAAATATTAGCATTGACTTTATTGTTGCCGTTAGGGTTGTATCGTTGGGAATGTTGAATCTACGTCCTTCTTTCTCTGTAAAAAGGGGGTTTTCAGGAGATCTTATTATGGGTTAAGGGTTCAGATAATATTGTTGTGGGTTATGCTATGTCGTTTCTATGCCATGGGCGGTTTTTGGTTTGCTTCCTTCAGTAAGTTTGCAATTGTTACTGTGGGCTTTTGTTTTGGGCGTTCTTTTCGGCAGTACGTACACTTGTTATTACTGGGCGTATACACGATGTGCGTTTGTTTCTTTTGGGTGGGTTCCTCACCGTTTACATTGGGTGTTAATAGAAGCCAGTGGGCAATCCTTAGTGGGTTTCTTTTACTGCGTGCTGGACGTCCTCCAATTTGAGGACTGTAAATTATTGTTGGATGAGTGTCCTCCTTTTCATGGACTGAAATCCCCGTTATCACTGGAACGATTTATCCGAGCTCTTACTTTCAGAATGTTTTATTAGGTTATTGCTAAATCGCCATTTTTATTTACCGTCTTGGGGGTAACCATTCGAACTTGGTCCATCTAAAGGGAATTATCAGGGTTCAATTCGGATGGATATAGGCGTTTTACTGTACACTCCTTCGACCAGCCAATTCCGCCCTCGCCTTAGGTTCTAAGCTTCCACATTAAGAGCCTGGAGGTTTAAAGGTATGCCGTATTCATTCTCGTTCGGTGCCTGGGCATGCTACCACACGGTGCGCAATTTTTTCTAACCTCAACATTGCACACAGAGATTTACCCTCACGCATATTTAACATTTTTCCAAGAATTTTTTTTAAATTATTTTAATATATAATTCTTTTGCACAGCCATCCCTGTCGGGCAGTTTACCAGAAAATTCAAGGATTGAAACCTCGCCACGGTGAATAAAAGAATGTAAATAATTAACAGAGCGAAATCGGGAGCAATCCATCGCTGTTATATGTTGTTATCTCCGTTTAGACAGTGGATAAACTCAGCCAGAGAGGGAGCACCGATAGCAATCTATCTAACGCGCCTATTTTAACCTAGCATTGCACTCCGAATGTATAGTTGCCTCAGGTTAAGAGCCTTAGTCTTAGGTTATAGTCTGGGCTTCCAGTTCGATGCATTCGGCCCCCTTTCTTTCCAAGAAGAAATTTAACCCGATTGTTATATAATGTTTAAATCCTTATTTAGTGCAGTTAACCTTCTGTGGGTAAAACGTGTACATTACTGGTCCATAAAAACATGTAGGTGTTGAGGATATTGGTACCATTGAGGATATTGGTACCATTGATTCCAAGAATACCTTCGCCTGGAGAAGGTATTCAGGTTCCATCACTTATTAGGTTCAAAGCATGAAACCTGTTGTGTTGGACTTTTATATATATATATATATATATATATATATTCTTAAAGAATGAAAACTGTTGTCTAAGTTTTTATGGTTGATTTTTAATTGGTTATGCTAATAATACTTCTCTATTTATAGATCTATTTACAAAATATTTATTGTTTTTTTTTCCAGAAAACTTTTTATATGAATCTATTGTATGCATTTATTTTCTCATAACAACACATAGACCTAATACTAATATGACTTATTTATGATTTTAAATAATTCATAACCATTAATTATGAACGCAGTATTACATAGTAATACGCACATAGTAAATATTATCGACATATTCATAATAAGAAAGTAAAACCTGAAACTTGGGGAAATCAAAGAATTTGTTCCTCCCAACCATAGAGTAGAGTCTTTATCAATCTTTGTCACCCCGAGTTGAGTTCAGAATCCAAAGGGCTCCCTTCGTGGCCTCTTGCAAAATTCTGACTACCAACTTGTTATGTGTAAAAATATAATTTTTTTGTGTCAAGTTAATAATCAATGCTTATCCTTTCAGAGCTATCAGTTCCCATAAGAGAATGGTGTCCCATTCCGTTATCAAGACTTATTTTTGTTTTACCTAGGACTTGTGACACTTGTATTGAGCCTCCTGCTCACTGACCATCTCTCAAATTCAGTTTTACATATGTTCACAAATTCTCCTACAAATATGGAATGTGTGTTTTTGTATTTGAGTTAACTCCACAGCTTTTCTCAATCTGTTACCACTTGGAAAACCCCTTTGGATTCCTAACTCCCTAGTTGCTTCAATATGTGCCCTTTCTTCCATATGTGCTTTATTTTTATAAAATAATAAAGTTTTACATTTCAGGTCAATCTAGCAAAGTGTCTTTTGGAAAAATAAATAAAAATTTAAAAATAAAAGCAATAATAATTGTCAAAGTTTAAAGTCGTGGGTATACATATTTCACTTATTCCTCCATCATATGATCACCATATGGGAATGGTGATCAAACTACACCATCACGATCTAGAAACCCTTCTTGAAAAACAAAACATGCCTTTCTGTGACCAGTAAATTGCAACATTTCATGGTCTAGAAATCCATTTTAAAAATAAAAATAAACAAAGTGACTTTTCGATCTCGAAAAGGTTGAGGTTAATTCGGTGTTGCGTTGCAAACGACGCCTGACTCGTCCAACCCCGCGAAGATCAAAATGTGTAAAATACGAAAACGTCATGCCCAACACAGACCGGTCATGCTGGCTAACAACTAATTCTCATTCCCGTTGGTTTCAAACTATATTGTAGGCCCACAATCCAACTGTTGTGGAAAGTCTTCTGGATTCCAGAAAAAATTATCTCGCCCTAAGAAATACTTGTATAGATTCTCCCATGGGTGATAATATTTAGTAGAGACACATGCATGACTGCACGACTGCGCTTCACACTTTGTTGAAGATCTTAAACCTAGTCGCATAGAAACAAATTTCTAAATTAAATCAAGTATATTTTAATTATTTTATTTTATTTGTTATTTTCTAATGATGCAAAAGAGATTAGTAAGAACTAATTTTTTTTTTTCCTCTCTATAAAGGGTGTTTCCTATTATTGTGTTGTTATAATACAAAAAATCTACATGTTATCAGTCTGCCACCTATTCTGTCAAATTAGCGAAAACCGGAACAGGTGGCAGACTATGATAATTTTAGTCGAAAGAGTTATCCACCATATGCCCTGCCAAATGGAAACTAGAGAAGGTGGTGGATTTATGTTCTTACATAGTTGTTCTAAGAATTTAAGACAAACTAACAACTAAAAGAAGAAAACAAAAGTGTAAATTTGCATCATCTGAGTATAGAGAGTTGGGCAGGAATTGTACAAGGTACCCATTGCAAAGAAATAGAGATTAATCATTGGCAACTGGGGGTATGTCGTTCGGAGCTCTGGTGAGAGGGTCGTCCCTGGGCTAGAGCACGAAAGTCTTTGCACAGGTCGAACAACGTTGATTTACTAGTGCATTCTAGAATGCGTCATACAACATATCGATCTGCTAACTCATGAGGGTGTCTCGGTGGATTTGGTCCGCCATTTGGATCCTAAGGTCAAATATGAGCTCGAGTTGCTCCGGGCTGAAGAAAGGTGGTGGAGCAGGGTTGAATTCATGGATAGCAGTGAGAGTGGAGGCACCAAGACTGGGTAGTCCTCCAACATGGTGCCTATGTCCTCCTACACTGTGCCAATGTCCTTCGCCTTGATCGTCTCCCCCTCTTCCCCAATTTTCTTATCGGTGTCCCGGGATGGAACATTTGAATCCAAGTGGAGGAATTCCCCTGGGAATTCCTCCTCAACTATGTAGGTGGAGCTCCTCCCATGCCAGCCTGGGTGATTGTGCTCGTTGTGTTGTGGTTGAGGAACTGCAAATCGTCTCGAACTTTGAAGAAGAGGGATTCTGGAGGAACCTAGATAGGTTCCTCCGGAATCACCTCCTCGACACAAGCCATTGGTGGAGTTCTTGGCTTCTCCAAGCGCCGAGTCCGGGATATGGACAGGGCTCTTTCCAACTATTGCACTCATCTCTATCGGGTGGCGTAGATGTACCAGGCTGGATCGCACCTTGGATTTCCCCTCTCCCTCAGCATGGCTAGGCCAGGAAGACTAAGAAGTCAATGAGTGACTATGAGGAAAACCCACTACTTGTTGGTCTCGTTCTAAGAGCATGCAGGGTGGTGGAGCGTGAAAGAGAAGTAGTTCCAACCTAAGTCGACTGGGAGAGATAACCCCTGGGCCGACATGACCCCTGTACTCTCCCAACCTCTGCAATTAATCCTTGGTTCCGCCATGATCTTAAATCGAGGGATTTTTCCTCCCTCCCTCTGTAGTAATGGTCGCCCTTCATTCAAGACTGAGGTGAAGGGCGACGGTCTGCCATATTTATGGCTTGAGTCCTAAGTAGTCTGCGTGGTCTTCTATTTCTACGTGTCACCCATCCCGGAGGATTAATAAGAAATTAAACACATAAGTAAATTTAGTTTTTTTAATGCAATGTAAAAAAAATCATAAATTTTTTATTTATTTAAATAGATAAATGAATAATAGTATATTTTATAACTCGATACAGATACAAATAGATAATGAATAGTAATGTATTTTATAATTCAATATGATTTGAATTATATATGGGAAGAAAAATTAATATTAGAATATAATTATAATAAAAGAGAAAATAATAATATTAAATAATATAAATCAATTACTATTAAAAAAATAAAAATATTTTTTTTTTAAATCTTTGTCTCCTTAATTAAAAGTTATGATACACTTCTTTTTTTTTCTTTATTATGTTAAAAAAATTATATTTAACCCAATTAACTATTGATTTTGTATAAAACATTAAGCAACATGATTGGGTGTCTCTTCTATAATAAAAACATCTTTTTTGAAATACACATAAAGAAAAAAAATAATACACTTTTATAGATTCTTCGGTAATAAAAACCTTTTGTTTATTATCATTTTTTTTAAATGTGGTGACAAAAAAATTATATTTTTTAAATTAATTAAAAAAAATAATTGATTAACCCAATGTAAATACAACTTAATATATATCCTTTATTTTTAATTTTATTTAAATGTGCATTGAAAAATCATTTTTTTTAAATTAATTACAAAATTAATCTAATAACCCTCAAATTTAATTGATTTTTTTTATATTTTTAAAACTAATTACAAAATTAATCTAATAACCCTATATGATATATTTTTAATTTGAAAATAAAAAAAATTAAAATTAGTTACAAAATTAATCTAATAACTCATGCAAATTTAATTGATTTTTTCTATATTTTTAAAATTAATTACAAAATTAATCTAATAACCCTATGCAAATTTAATTTATTATATATGGTATATTTTTAATTTTGAAATTTGAAAAGTTAATTTTTTTGGAAAAAAATGTTTATAAATTTTAAAATAAAATTAATTAAACTATAGGTTGGATATAATACTTCTTGATGTTTTGCACTTTTGCTATGGAAGAGTGGGCTATGGAGGGGATTGTTAAATAGCTCCTTTATATGAAGTCATAGATTCAAAACATATAAACAAATGTTTTCAACCAAAAAATTCTTTATATGTTTCAATAATTAGAAATTAATAGTTTCATTTGTAAAAAATTTAGGTCGAATCATTAATATGTTCACCTTATCTATGGCTTTCTTGTATCTATCTATGGCCCATGCCTTGTCCATGGAGTGTATCTCATCCATGCCTATTTTTCGCCCATGGCCTACCTTTTTCTCTACTCATTTCCCGGATTGTGCATTCAACTTGCCTACTTGTCCCTTTGTTCATTTGACCTACTCATTTATTGGCCTTCCTGTTCATCTATCTATCCATTAGGCCTGCCCATTTGTTGGCCTTCTTGCTCATTCCTCTTCTCATTTGTTTACTCATTCATTTTCCTTCTCATTTGTTGGACTACTTACTCATCGCTTTGATTATTTACCTAATTGGTCGATTGGGAAGTTGGATTGTTCAACATGCTTCTCCCTCTAGTTGTTGTCCCAATCACTCGGTCATCTTACTTGTTCATTCGAACTACTCGTTTGTTGGCTCGATTGTTCATTTTTGAGTCATTCATTCGTTCATCCTACTAGTGGACATAGTGAGCATATTTTTCTTTTAATTCTAAAATCTTAACTTTATGATCATTTGACATAGTATATTTTTCATTTAAATATAAAATCCTAACTTTGTGATCATTATAAATATAGTTATTAAGAAATTTTATGGAGAAAATATTTAGCTATCATTTTTTCTTAAATTTCTAATCAATTAGTAGACAAAAATCATAACATAAATCTTAGGTTGAATAAGTGCATTACTAAGAAATATAGGGGTTGATAAGGAACACTCTT
>ML821018.1:63570-88950 GCA_009831015.1 Picea engelmannii | reverse complement strand
GGTGGCCCATTCAAGACTAGAGTTTGAACCTCACTATGATACCACTATGTAACACACCTGACCTCCTTAAACTCACTTAGGTTGGTGAGGCATTCATTTTTCTTCCTTTTTCCACTAAATTCATACTCGGGTTTCTCTAAGAATCCCCATGTCTTATTCCCAATTACAACAAATTCCCTTCTCGGATTTTGTCAAGGCCTATAGTGTTCTATATGTCCTTAATAAAATGGCTAGGAACACCCCTCACATTGGGTTGACAATCTAAGGCACCTCAGACACTCTCTTATTGGAGTCAACTATTTACCAATTCAAAATCGACTCCGACAGGCCTTCTTCGACAATTCTTGTTCGTAAATCCAATGGTCCTTAGGGAAAAATATTGATGGTTGCAATTTCCTTGAGGCCTCAAATTACTCGGTGGTTATTCCCCTCTTTTTTTGGTATTTTTAAGTGGATAAGTGTGACCCACAACAGATCTATGGTTGTTGTTTCCTATCAACCACATTGCCATCAATGACTTAGATTTACCCTTGGATCCTTTACCATCAAAATATCTGCACTTTGACATTCATGACGACTCCAAAAACATTTTCTTTGACATATTTGACGGTCCTCAATCACACCATGTAGTGATCTAGGTTCACTCAGATGTCACAATCACTTAGAGATAACGGTCATAGGGCCAACTTTCTAGGATTGAGCTATACTAGATCCAACAATTGAGATCTAGTAGGATACTTCCCAAGATATCTACAGTCCTTGGACTCCTTCATCATTGTACTCCTACCCTATCCTCTTCACAACACCTCTGCTAGACCTTACTTTGACATACTAACAACTAGATCCAATGACCCAAATTTCAACATAATCGTGCTCTGATATATCAATAGTTCAGGTTAACTCGAAGTTTCTTCTTATCGAGGTCTTAATACAATCCCTCACTTGGTATCTCTAATGGTAGTGCCACCCTACCAATGGTCTAGATTTTTTTTCTTTGCAGAACCAACGGCTACAAACCATCTCGACTTAAAACATTGATCTTTTTCAAGGAGACGGTTCTAGAATCTAGACTTCAACATTCAAGGTTTTCTTCTAAGTATTTTCTAAGACTCTACCAGCCCTCAAGAGTTATGGAGTTCACTCTTAACCTAGATAAGGAATTTATTTTGAATATTGGATGAGGATTTACATATACTGTAAGATTTCCAATTAAAAACAAAAGGTTCCCACAAGTTTTTGATTCCTTAACCCTTACTGGGACCTTCCAGGTATCAATACATTCCTGTCATCTCACAAGATGAATATTTTGTCCATATCTTGCAAAATTTCCTCTCAAGGTTGTTATATTCTCATGGACATACATTATACATACACTACTTCCTCATGTTCAAAAGTTATTAGATAAATAGTAAATAAAACAAGAATATTATGCTTTACTCTAGAGTTCAATATTTCCATACATATCTTCACATTCATGAGTCAATCATATCATTATATTTACAAAACTAAACATATATTAAACAATTCAAATAAATACTTATCTCATTATAATTTGCAACAACCATCCAACCAATTAAGAGAGGACAGCTTTCCTCCCAACCTTAGGCCATACTGCAGAGTGCCTTCCTATAGTACGCCACCTTGTGCCAAGACATGATACCGTAAGGGGAATGATTCGGTTGGTTTTTGAATCTCAATATGATTTGGGAAGGTTACTCTCCTTTCCCCACTAACAACAACATAATTTCCCCCCTTCCCACTGATATCAAGGTCTCTACAGGTTTATCAAGTAGTTTATTAACTGAATTTCCTCTACACAATGGAGTCCCTTCTCTGTCAAATAGTCCCTCTGTGACCTCCCCTTACTAGAGTTGGTTTCTATCCAATAAGTACCAAGTTGTATCCCTATATTTCTCCAGTCTGGATCTAAGTCTTGTCTATTTTAGGGTTATCATCAATAACTTGGATGAGATTCCTATTTTATTCAAGGAAAGCTCTCTAGTTTCTCCTCTTCTTCACTTCCAAGCTGGAGAATTTCTTTTTTCTCTGCGTTCTCTATGCTCTGGACACCATTCTTGGTGATAATTCTTCTCTCTCCTCCTTTCTCTATCTTTTGTTTCTTTTATGTGTGAGTATGCACACTCTCCCTTACCTGTCTCTTTGTCTTCTCCCTCTATTGGTCGTCCCGTGGTGTTTTTCCACTTCTGTCCTTTTATTCTTCCACCCCTCAGGATTCTCATGGATTTTCTGTAGATGTAGCCCATAGTCTAGTCTGAATTAATGAGAGGAAAAATTTGTTCATTTCCTATTCGTTAGGTCACTTTGTTGATCCTTTTCCTTCTTCGAGAGGTCATAACTGTCAGCAATTATTAACTGCTTCAACCACTAGTCTAACTTCAATTATTGGTCATCTAGATCCATATAGACCTAGTGCATTTGTATGTGTGTGTTTATGCCTTGTAATCATAAGCTGGATTGCTAAAAAATCTTTCTATTCTCTTCACAAAAACATCTCAGATCCACTTTTTCAACTTACTTCATTAATTCCAACTTCATCAATTCCCACTTGTGTATCATGGCTAGTACTTTTCAGGATTTCCCTCTCAGTTAGTTTTTTTCTAGTGTCTTTGATTAACAAAAACATGAGTACAAGCTTCATAAATAAAATCGTATGAAGTATTAAGCATCATTACAGTTATGGGGGAAAATAGGGCGTTAGGATTCATTTGTAGTGTCTGGTTTGTTGTAACTTACTCTTGGCCTGTAAATACTGGAGTGACTGGTGATCTTTGTGGATGATGGTCTCCTTACCCATTAGATAGTTCTTCCACTTTTTGAAAGCTTATACTGAGGCATAGATCTCCTTGGCATAGGTAGGGTAGTTGAGAACTACCCTATGAAATACTTCAGAATTATAGTAGATGGGCCTTCCTCCCTACATTAGGACTACTCCCATGGCATACCCACTTGCACATGTCTCCACTTTGAAGGTATTTTGCAAGTTTGGTTGTGTGAGAACTGGTTCTTGACTGATCTTTCTTTTCAACTCATCGAAATCCTTCTACTAATTTTTCCCCCATTGGAAACTCTTACCACTCATTTTTATGGCATGGAGTGGTGCAACTACTGCTGAAAATGAATTTGTGAACTTCTGTAAGTACCGTGCTTCCCCAAAAAAGCTCCTAATTTTTTTGCAATTTGTAGGAAATGGCCATTTCATGATGGCCTCCAACTTGGCGGGATCTATCTTGAGATCACCTCCAGCGATAAGATACCCGAGATACACCAAATATTGCTGACCAAAATCACATTTCTTGAGATTGTCTAGCAATTGATGGTTCTTCAAGGTCTCTAACACTTGTGTAAGATGTGATATTTACTCCTCGTAGGTAGCACTATAAACCAATATATCATCCATATAAAAAATAACAAATGAATCTATATAAGGGCATTAAACACCATTCATTAGTCTCATAAATTTAGTTGGTGTGTTGCATAAACTGAATGGAATAACCAACCACTCATACAAACCTTGCCTTATCTTGAAGGAAATATTCCAACTATATTCTTATTTGAATCGTACCTAGTGATATCATGATTTCAAATCCATACTAGTGAAGTACTTGTCTTTCTACAATTGGTCCAAGAGATCATCAATCCTGGGAAAAGGGTATCGATTCTTCAGTGTAATATTGTTCAATTCCCTACAATTGATACACATTCTCCAAGTCCCATCCTTCTTGGTAACAATTATGATGGGTGACCCAAAAGGTGACATAATTCGTCAAATCATACCCTTCTCCAACAACTATTGCAATTTCTTCTTCACTTTGTTTGCTTCCAGAACATATTGTCTATGCAACCCAATATTCGACAAGGGGGGGTCTGGAAATAATTGGATTTCATGCTCCACTTCCCTGTTAGGTGGTAACCCTTCAGGATCATGGAACACTCCTCTGTATTCTTGCAAAAACGACTCCAATTGATGTTTCTTCTCTTTAATACACCCTTCCAGGGATGTATTTACTTTTAACAACTCTTCAAAAGACTAATTTTCTCTTAGAAAAGGTAAAACATATTTATTGCTAGAACTAATCAATTTCTTAGCTTGATTCGCACTTACCAGTGAAAGTTTTGATTTGGGTTTCTTATCCTTGATGATGTTGTATTGATTTGATATTTGTATGAATATAGCATCCCTCATATACATGTAGGGGATTCCAAACACAACTGCACATACATCCAGTGGTACTACATCCAATTCTACTTCATCTATAAAATCAACACTTACAACAAATTTAATCTTGCACTGCTTTGTTACCATGATCTATGCATCCTTATTTACCCAACCCAATGAATAGGGGATAGGATTATCATGAACCTCCTATCCAAGCTTGTTGACTAAATCGTCTATTATGAGATTATCATGTGAACTCGAGTCGAACATAGCATCTATCGTTGTCTGATTGACCTAAATATTGATGTGGAAGATCTTGGTCATATCCTTCTCTTCTTTGTGATGAAGGATACTCAGATTCACCTCCTTATGCATATATGTGTAGACAATATTTGCATCCACATCAGAGCTACTTTCAATGTGATTTCTCAAATCTATGGCTAAAATGTTCTTTTTCTTTTCGTCCTTCTTTCGATTCTTCAGGTTTAGCTCTTGATGTAGTTTTCAACACTTTTCCTTAGTGTGGACATCAATGTTGCAATGATTGCAATGTTTTTTGGTATCTTTTCACTAATGTGTAGTGGTTGTTGTCTTCTTATATCTACCCCCTTTCCACTTATTCTTCCCCTCCTTGGAATATTCTCAAGGATCTTTTTGCTTGGAAGCACTTGGATGGCCTTTCTTTTGGCCTATGTTTTCCAACTAATTTACCTGTACACATGTCTCATCCATTCTCCTTGGCTTGAATAGCATCACTTTATTTCATATATGACTATTTAAACCCCCAATATAATTGATAAGTACATCTAGTTTCTTGGGAGATATGCCCAACATGATGGCCATCTTTCTGAACTCAGTGGTGTACCACTATGCACTCTCTCCCTACCTCTATTTGAAGTAATGCCAAGGGATCCATTGGTCCTTTACATACCCAATATGATAGAATTGGGACTTAGGTTTTTAAAATACCCCCACTTACTTATTAGTGGATCACCCTCCAGCCTAAGGGTCTATGAGTGACTTTCCCACCAAGTTAAGGCATGGCCTTCTAAATTCAATATAGAAAATGAAATATTTTTCTCTTCATCTATTTGGTGAACACTAAAATAAAATTCTAGTTGTTGCAACCAATGATTCACTTTTAATGTATTGATATCACCTTGGTATTTCTTTATGTCCACTTTTTCTTCCATATTGAATAGGGACTATGAAGGTTTAAGGATACTCAAACTCGACTACTCTTTATCGAGTTCTTTTAATGACTCCTTTCCTAGGTCTTCTTGATATCCTGATTTACCCTCCAATATGATCTTTGAGTTAGAGCCTCCATTACCTCCAAATGGTTCAATCTTTCCTACTAGAACCACCATGAAGAGGTTCATATTGAGACCGATGTCGGTGACTTGTGCTTCCAACCTCTCAAATCTCTCTTATGTTGGATCTCAAGGGTTCTTATGAATATAATTGTCTGTAATGGCTAGAGTTTCTACGAATTTTCTTTAATTCAATTCTGGGATCCTACAACTTTCCACAAATACCCCAAGAAAATCATCTCTGATACCAATATTATATGTAAACTATCGTGGATATTCCACTAGAATAGTTTTTCACAATGGATTTGATAATCAAAATTGAAATCTATACCATGAATTTTAAATTCTTTTAGAATGTAGAATATTTAGTTGTTGATTTTATCCTTATGCGTGAAATAGATAAAATGTGGAAAATAGAGAAAAATAAAATACAATCACACGCCATTCACAAAATAACACAAAGACTTTCTCTTGGAAACTCTTACGAGAGAAAGCCTAGATAGAAGGTGAGGCTTCTCTTCTCTCTGGTATGGAAATAATGCAAGTATAAAGGATAAGGCACTCTCTATGGAGTTACTTGAGACCTATGGCCTATTAAGCTTCTACAGAACATCAACTCCCTCTATTATGTTCTCTAATTTCCCACTCTCAGTTGTTATGCTCTTCTATGGAAAAAAATACAATAACATAGAATGGAACCCCTTCCCCTCCTAGTGGCTCGATATTTAACATCAATTGATAGCCATCTAGGCATAGGTTTTTGATTTCCTCAACCCTTAATTGTGATACAGTTTTGAACCTTCTAGAATCTTCTTGAAATTACATATGTGACTAGCCCCGTATGCATGAGTAATGGGGGATGATGTGGCATCCTCTCATACCATGGTGGTTGTTGGCACACAGTTGTAAGAACCTAGGTTCAAGTGACTTAGACAACCAAACCCTACAGACATCGACCCTTTTAGCATCACCCACAAGCAGGTGAAGTCTCACATGAAGTATCTTTATGGGTATTGTAGGAACCAAGAATCTGTAGCTATGATGGAATGGGAGGACATCAATCTATTCATTACTACCAGATGATCTTATGTGCTAGATGCATTACCTACTTTAATCTTATTACTCCATCTATGCAATTATATCAAGATTCATATTATATAATGGTTATTCTTCCATTCATGGTTAATGTACAATATTATAATATCAATACAAGTAAAGTTAAGAATGCACACACACAACTTATGTGATTTAACATCCACATACACAATTAACACAGACTTAACACACAAATTTAATGTGGTTCACCCAATTCTGAGCTATGTCCACAAAAGGTTTACTTCTTTATTAGATTATCTTCTAGCTTGCGCTGTGTGCTACAATGGATGCTTTATTATCACGTCCCATCCCATATACCATTCTTTTACAATCACCGATTCTCTATTTTTCCCGACCCCTTATATATTTATACATGAAGGCTATGGTTACATCCTTACGACAGCTCATCGTGAGTTGGTTACAACTCATGCTCGGTTGATGAAAACTCATCATGAATTGGTTACAACTCATGCTCCATTGGTGAAAACTCATCATGAGTTTGTTACGACTCTCTTCTTGGTTGGTTCTTTCCTTCTTTTTATCTTTCTTTTCCCCTTCTTCCTTTTCTTTCTTGATCTTCTTGATCTTCTTGATATTCTTTCCAATTTTGTTTCATCTACGCACCTTGTCATTTGCACACCTTTGTTGCGTACTCTTCTCCTATATATGCTTGTTCTCCATAATTAGTGTTTTTCTCAAAATCACATCCCAAAACTGCCTATCCAATATGCCCCCAACACTCACCTATGGCTTGTCCCAAGCCACTTAGGCTTGTGTTGTTGCATTCCTCCATACCTATGTCAATCTATGGAGGGTCTCTTGTGTTGTATCTACCTCTATTGTGACTGCGACTTCTTTGCTTAATATTTCTTCCATTGCTTGTGCGGTCAAAGATGTGAGCTTTGCCTCAGTGTCTTGTGCGGCTAGCATCATGTTGTTCTATGCAGTGGCCAATTCTCCAAGTACCTTGAAGGATTCATCTTATAGGGGCTCTATTTTCTACATGATCTTCCTCTGTTCATCTTTCATCTATTCTGAATCATTGTACAACTGTCTATTTGTGATTATTGTTGTCATGTTTTCCACACATGGAAAGGTATTAATGTGTTCATTTTCCTAGTGTTCTTTCTCCTGTGTGCTCTTGATTTTATCTTCCAATTATTTTAGCTCTAGGTTCATTGTAAGCTCGGTCCAAATTGTGTGCCCTTGTCGCACATCCTTATGCATTGTTGTTGTAATATTTTAATTTTTTCCACTGATGTATGTGTTTTCATTTCCCTTTGTTCCCTTTCTTCAAGTGGTTTCCATGGGACGATGCACATTTCCAACTTTGTGATCCTCGTGCAGAGTCATGTGATGACTTCTATGATCTTTGACACATATTCTTCTATCGTGGACTCGACTACTATTGGTACTTCTGGGACTTCTTTCTATAAGTATTGGACTGTCAATTAGATATTCTACACCATTTGTTCGGCTTCATATTTCTCTTTCAAGGATTTCTCTTCCTTTCCTTCATCCTCACTCTTCTCCTTGCGTGGGAGTTCCACTTGTTGTTCTATTGTGAACTTTTCTTGTAACACGGTGGTGTATTTCTTTTGTAGATTTATCTTCTCTACCTCTACTTTAACCAATTCACTAGATGCATTGTTTGTGTGGATTCATAATTCCTGTGTGATACCTGTGTACAATCCCTATAGTGATTATGTGGGCATCCGTGAGATGATTAGGTCCATATAACTTATCTCTTTTACTTGATTTTGCATTTTGGGTGTGGGGAACCTGATTACCTCTGCTGACATCTTGATCAATTTGAGCTCTATTGTCAGTTGTGATGATGTTGAAGTTTGTGCTTCTTGAGTTGGACCTTTTGAGTTCCATGCATCTAAACCTTGCTCTGGTGCTCGTCAGACTGTCTCCAAGAGTTTTTATATCATCAATAATTTCTCCTGCACCTTTTGGTGCAGTTCTTCACGTTTCTTTGTGGCTTATTCAATTATCTCTTCTGCGACATCCCTTACTTGGTAGCCAATTATGTCCATATCGTCATTAGTAAGGTTATATGCAGGCTATTCTTTATGTTCCTTTTCCTTCTTGCGCACAATTGGGCTCGTACTTGTGTTGTTTCTTTTCTCTTCTGCCTTAGGTGTTGGTTGTTGGGTTTGTTCTGTTGATGGTCTAGTGTCATGTGTATCTCCTGTGCCATTTCTTATATTGGTTTCTCATGCACTATTTCCTTGAGTAATTTCCCCTGTTCCATTGTGTTGTTATGTCTCGTTTCATCTAGGTTGCTTCGTCTTAGTGTCCATGGCAGGGACCTTCCAATCTAGTTCCCAATCCTGCATGACCAGTTGAATATATTCTTCCATTATCTTATATTTTGTTTGAAACCAGTCTTCTCTTGGATCATTCTTAGATTTGATATAAATATGGTGGTGGTCTGCTTGGAACATCACCATTGGTCCATATGCTTCCACCAACTAAGTTGAATTGTGCGGTGTTTTTTTAATACACTATCAAACCACGTCAACATAAAGAAATAAATTCTATGTTGTTATCTATTTGTCTCCTCTTGTTTGTTGAGTACCAAAAGTTCTAGTACTTTTCTGCTAAGCATAGATACCCTCTCAGCCCCAAGAACTGTGCATCCTTCGACTCCTCCCATGCTATGAATGCAATCAAAATTAACAACCAGAGATAATGAAATTCCATGCCTTTGTCTTGTGCCTCAATATAGTCAATGAGGAACTGGTTAAGTAGGAATGGCACCCAGCTCATAGTGGTGCCTTCCACACACTTTTCTTCTGCAACTATCACACATGCTAGCACTTGGTCCTTTCTGCACTTCTTTAATATCTTACATGCGAGCACCTGTTTCACAAGTCTAATGGTTGGGTCATGGATGATTGGCATGTCCAAATCACGCACCCCTCTAACTGTTTGAAACTTCTTTCTCATTGCCTCGGATAAGGCTATGTCGTTCCTTTTATCTATGAACAACAGGGTGGGATATTTCCCCTGCATTGGTAACCCTATGATTCTTAATATTAATTATGTGTCGATGGAGATTGGCCTATCCAGCCACATGAACCCTCCATGTACACAAGAGAGGAGCAACTTGACGCATGCATTTATTTCACTTCTACATCTGAAGTGTGGGATGTCAAACAAGTTGAGTAGGCCTACTTGCTCTAATCATCTGGCCCCAACCATTGGCACTGGTATTCTTTGGTTTGTGGTTGGGTCGACTTTCAGCTCTAGGTACTGGTGGGGTGCAAGTTCATGGAACTTCATCATGTCTGTGATGTCATGGTTTTCATATCTCAGTTTGGGCACCTTTCTCACCATATGTTCATTAATGATGACTTCCTCTAGTATGTTTGGTGTCACCACTGTGTAATACACAACTCTTGGCAATGTTACTGGTGGGACATATTCCTTCCTTGGTGGTATGTAGTTGTGGAGAAACGTCGGCCCTGATGATGATGCTCCTATAGTTTCCTTAATCCCTAGTTCTATTGGTGATTCTTTTGTGCGAATCTTCTTGGGTACGGTTGCTAATGATTTTGGTGATGCCACGTCTATAACTTACTAGTCGTTGATAGTTTCTTCAGTTTTGTATCTCCTTCTCGGCTCTATGTTCTCATTTTTTCATGCAGTTCTAAGTAACAATAACCCATGTTTGGTGACCCTAACCACTTTTGTACCCTCTTGTCAGTTTTTCAAGTCAATTCACACCTTCCCTCACTGTTCAATTTGCCATTATTGTGATGGGAGGGTGAATTAATGTTGTTTTATTACTAAATTTGTCATCATATTTTCGCCTCGTACTACCACTCTTTCATGTTTCTTGGAGGCATTTTCTATTTATGATTATATGGTGGATTTTTCCCTTTATTATTATCCAGTGTAATTTTCCCTTTATGACTATACAATGGCTTTATGACTTTTCAGTACCACCTTGTAGCCATCATCTCTTCCTTTTTCATACTTTTAACGGTCTTATCTTGAGTCAGTTGCACAACTATGTTGGTTTCTACATTCATGTACCGCATAGTCTTTTGCTTCTGTGTCTGATTTCCCTAGTTGGTATAGTGTCATTTCCCTCTATAGTTTGCTTACCAATTTCCCTGTGCTTTTTTTTTTCTCTCAATGTAGCTCATCATATTGCACCAATTGCCAACCCACTCTACATATTTTTAGCCGAATCCCATTTACCCATCCTTTCAAATATTCTACATTGAGTGTTTCTAAATGCACAAAACCTGTCTTTGTCACATCCTTGATCATATATGTACCTAACCAATGCATTCAAAACTTCCCTAGATGCTGCATAAACTTGATATTGTATAGTAGTACTGAGTCTCCTACTTGGAATTTTTTCAGTTTAATGTGTCGATCGTGCCATGCTTTTTCTCATGACTTTTGAACTTGCTAGTGGAATCATGTGATAAATCTATCCAACTCAAGCTACACTAATTGTGATAATCTTTTCTGTATTGTGCAAGTCTCTTGCAGATCAGTGATAGTTGCAATGCACATTCTTAGTATGATAAACTCCATAGGAATGAATGCTCCGTGCTCGTAGACTAGTCTGAAAGGTGTTTTCCCTGTAAGTTTTTTGCTTGTGGTCCTGTATACCTATAGAAATGTGAGAACCCTTAAGTCCCAGTCATCTCTTCCTATGTTACAGATCTTTGTCAGTGCATTCTCTAGAATTTTTTTGAATGCTTCTACTGTACCGGTGGACTGAGGGTAATATGTTGTACTCTTCTAGTGGTGAATTTGGAATTCATCAGTCAATGTTGTGATTTTGTTATTGATAAAGTGTTTTCCTTGATCACTCAACAATATTCATGGACATCCAAATCTGGTCACTACATTCTCAAACGAGAAGTGTGCAACAATCTTTGTTCTACAATCTATAAATGGTGTTGTTTCTTCCCAATTGGTAAGATATTCTATCGCAGTAACAATATATCTAGCCCCTTATCTTCTTGTTGGTGGGTTAATTGGTCCAAAAAATTCTATCACCCATTTATCAAAAGCTTGTAGAGTAACTTGGGGATTCAAATGCATCTCATCCCTTCTAGATGGCTTGCCCACCCTTTGGCAAACATTGCATGTTTGGTAGTATTATTTAGCATCTTTGTGAAGTGTGGGCCACCATAATCCTGTGCATAACATCTTATGTGTTGTGGCTTTACCTGCATAGTGTCCTCCTACTATTTCGTCATGTGGTTCTGCGAGTATCCTGGGTCTTTCATGTTCGACCACACATCGTCTTAAGATTCCATATACACCTAATTTATATAATATTCCTGCAATTATCTACTAATCTACTTCCTTTACTACTAATTTATTCGTCTGTGCCACTGTCATCTCGAATGGAGCCATCGCTATACTTAGGAACTGTACAATATCTACAAAGTAATTGTCCACCATTTTGAATAAAAATAATTGTGCATCTGACAGACTGTAATCCACATTCCCTGCATCCTCTCCTGAAATTATGTGTGATAAGTGATTTGGTCCTACATTCAACTTACCTAGTTTCACTATCACTTCAAAGTCATATTCTTGGAACAATAGTAGCCATCTCCATATTCTTCCCCCCAACACTAGATTGTTGACCAAGTATCTTAGTGTATGATGGTCCGTATACATCTTAAAGTGTGAAATTAGAAAGTAATTCATGAACTTATATAGCACATATACCATGGAAAATCCTTCTCATTCTGTCATTGTATAATTCTTTTTTGTTGTCGACAACTTCTTTCTAGCGAATGAAATCAGGTGATCTATTTCTCCCTCTCCAGGTTGTGATAGAACTGCACCTAATGTTATAGATGATGCATGCACAAGTACATGGAACTCATTTCTCCAGTCTAGGAATATCACAATCAACGTAGTCACTAAATGTTATTTCAATGTATCTAATCCTCCCTGACACTCCTCATTCCACTGGAACTTGGCTTCTTTTTTCAACAAATTCTCCATTGGTGTCATAATTTGTGCATAACCTTTGATAAATTTCTTATAATATTTGATGTGGACAAGTGTTGCTCTCAATTATTTAACTGATGTTGGTAGTTGTAGCTCCAAAATCAATGCAATTTTAGTCGGATCCACTATTAAGCCTTGTTTACATACTATATGTCCCAACATTCCAAATGGTGTGCAAAAAATGCATTTATTCAAATTTAGTGAGATTTGACAATGTTGGCATCTATCTAACATCAATCTTAGAAATTCTTTATGATCCATTGTTTGTTTCTCAGTCGATGGTTTTGATTCACTTTCCTAGAAAATTCTCATTCCTTCTATTCCAACCATTCAGTGATATCCTTCCTAGTTGACCTCGAAAAATCCCCTCAATTACATATTTTGGGTCTTAGTAACCAAACCATTTGTTGGCATGCGGTTGTAAGACCCTCGGTTCAAGTGACTTAGACCAAAACACCCTATAGACACTGGCCCTTTTGGCACAACCCACAAGCAAGTGAGGTCTCACGCGAGGTATCTTTATGGGCACTCCAAGAACCAAGATCCTGCAACTATGAGGGAATAGGAGGACATCAGTTTATTCATGACTACCAGATGATGTTATGCGCTAGATGCATTACCTAATTTACTCTAATTACTTCATCTATGCAATTATATCAAGATTAAACTTATACAATGGTTATTCTTCCATTCATGGTTAATTCACAATATTATAATATCAATACAAGTAAAGTTAAGAATGCACACACACAACAGACATGATTTAACATCCACATACACAATCAACATAAACTTAACAGACAAATTTCAAATGGCTCACCCAATTTCGGGCTACATCCACAAAATATTTTCTTATTTATTATATTATATTCTTGATTTCACTCTGCATTACAATGGATTCTTTATTATCACTTCCCATCTCATCTACCAATTTTTTACAATAACCAACTCTCTATTTTTCCCGACCCCTTATATATTTATACATGAAGGCTAGGTTTACAAATTTATGAAAAATCATCATAAGTTGGTTACAACTCATGCTCAGTTGATGAGAAATCACCATGATTTGGTTACAACTAATTCTCAATTGGTGACAACTCATCATGAGTTGGTTACCACTCTCTGCTTGGTTGGTTCTTTCCTACTTTTTCGCTTTCTTGTCCCCTACTTCCTTTTCTTTATTGATCTTCTTGATCTCCTTGATCTTATTTCCAATTTCGTTTCATCTATGCACCTTTGTTGCACACTCTTCTCCTATCTGTGCTTCTTCTCCATACTTACTTTTTTTCTCAAAATTACATCCCAAAACTGCTTGTCCAACAATGGTCAACATAGTAGGTCAACTTGCGAGAGGCATAACTTTTTCATACTACCTATGATTGATGTGATTGTTTTCACTGTTGGAAAGGCACCATTGTGTAGAATAACATCACAGGGTATTAGCTATGTTAGGAAAGTTTTATCCCCCCAAAATGACATTTGATACCTAAAAATGGCTTCAAAAGGTTTTGGGCCCAAATTTTGCAAATTAGGACCTACCACTAAAATGACCCTACAAGTTTATTCCTCCAATTTTTTCCACTCTGAAAGCATCGAGATAGATGAAAAATAGTATAATGATCCAATCCAAATTAGTATGACTGTGAACACTGAAAAAATGAAGTTTATGGTAATCAAATCCAAAAATATCACCTATGACACTTTCATATATGAAAACAATAGCTTGGAGGAAGTTCCTTCATACAAATATATTGGAATTGATATTCATCACAAGATCAATTGGAATTATAGTTTTTAGAAAAGGACAAATGGAGGGTGGAAATATTATTATTGTTAGCGTCGGAAGTCACTCCTGGATTGCTTGCAGGAGCAGAGCCTGACACCCATCAGTTTTATGTCACGATAGTTTTTAATGGATGATCAGATGGGTAGAGACTCAGGGAAATATCATTCTAACTTAGGGACTGGGTCTAGCATGTAAAGGATAAAGGAGGTCTTGATCCAACTTCAGCCAGTGGGTTGATTAAAAGATGAGCAGGTGGAAGACTTGATAAGGAAAGTGGACAAATGACTTCGGGCAACAGGCTTTCAGCGGTTTGCAGAGGAAAGACTTTGAATGCAAGATCCTCTTGGTTCAGGGTCTCAAGAAACTGAAAGGGGACTTGACTGGATCCTCCAATTCCAAGTCACTCAGTGCTGTGAAAATTACAAGGACTGATTAGAGACAACGTAACTGTTACAGTGATCCATTCCAACATCATCCTATAACAGCTACAACTCAACTAGATCCTCCAATTCCGAGTTGCTCTAACATAGTGTAAACAAAGGCGTGAAAGAAAATGGCAGTCATAAGGCAAGAAGTCTCAGAAGTTCAAACATAACCAGATTAACAATGCTTCGTTAAAAATTTACAACCGGGAGCTCTGCTCAACCATCGATAGATACAAAAACGGTGAAAACGCCTTCATATACTCAAAACAACAACAACAACACAATCGAGATGTTGCATTAAAAACTTTTCATCTGCATGGCTTCTGACAATATGCACCTGCAGTCTCTGAATGATCATGCACCTACGGCAGACATAATCGAACTCTTGACAGCTTCATGGACGAATCGACGTGCCTTTAATTCATCGTCGTACTTTCCCATTATGGCGGAGGCGATGTCGAACCACCACCAACTACCTCAATAACTGCTTCATGGGGATTGAGGATGATCCTACCAACCTGGCACTTTAGGGACATGGAAGGTCTCTCAGACAGCCACCTGGATTAGCTAAACGGCCTGATGTATATGCGTGGAGGCCAGCGCGAAGGATGGGGCGCATAATAGGAATGGTGGTGCCAGAATCGTGAGGGTGAGATAAAAAGTGATGAGGTGTAAGAGCGATTACAGGGGAAGACACATGGTGAAAGGAAATAAGCGGAGGGAGCAGAAGAGGAGATACAATGGGCTTGTTATTAATGGGAGGTGGACGTGAAGTGGAGAGGGACACATGGCGGATGGTGAGTGGATGATGAGATGGGGGGGAAGAGACCACATGGACGGAAGGAGAGGAGATAGACAGGTGTCGAAGAATGAGGAAGGGCTAGAGGGAGCGAGCCTCATCTCACGACCAAGTGAATAACAGATGGCAAGATGACACGGCAGGAAAGGGGCCCACGTTGGCTAAAATCAGAGCGGCTGAGAAGGATGGGACCTTCCAAGTGTCGTTGATCCAGGCGCGCTAATCTTGGTCGTCGAAAAGATGTATGCCTGATTCCGGACCCCCCCCCCCTCTGCTTAAAGATAGAAAGGCGAGGGGGGTCTGGAATTTCCTTGTGCACCATTGATCTGGGCGCCATGATCGTGATCGTTGAAGAGGTGTGCCCCTGATTCTGGAACCCCCCCCTTCGCTTAAAGCTAGAAAGGCAGGGGAGCTCCAGAATCCGACGTGCGCTGTTGATCCGGGCGCTCTATTTCCTGTCGTCCAGATTTGACTGTCTCTTAGCACAGGCGCATTTTTCACCCCGGACTTAGGGAAAGTGGGTTTTTAACCCATTCTTTTGCATTCTAACCCCCTTACAAGAAATGTCGCTAACAATTATACACTTTAAAACAAGTGTACATTAGCAAACCTTTAGTTGTGGGATAAGAAACAAATCCTCTTTGATAATCTCATTACTCCAATTATCTAATATGGATGTTAATTTTGGGGATGCAATTTCTAGAATATAATGGATGTGCTTGTTTTACCATTAACAATATTACTATTGTCGCCCAACCATAGGCCGAAGCCACCCTCCGAGCACCTTAATCTTGATAGAGAATCATTTCGGAAGAAAACCCTAGGCTAGATAGCCAAACAAAGGGTAGTGCATATTTCCCCAAGTATAGAACACCAACAAGAGCCGATTAGATAGTCCAAACCCTAACCAGGAGATAGTCCAAGCCAAAGCGTAACTGCTAGCTGCAGCAACTGCAACAAAAAATATCCTCCAAACATGTGCACAAACTGGGCAACTGCAGTGCGCACAAGTGCTGCTCTGCAATTATGAGAAGTGTGTTAAATGAGAGACTAGCATCCTGTATTTATACTAGTTCTGGCTAACTGGCTGGGCCAACTTCTCATTCTAGGTATCTATCTGTTCAGTATATATTATTTTTTTTGGCTGAATTCTTCTCTTGGAGGCTAATAACCTAATATAAATCATCTTCTTGAGCCGACAAGTCTTCTAGGGTTATTAGCCAACTCATTAGGGTTTCTTCTTGCTTTCCAGAGTATTTTGTTCTCGTCAGGTTTACACGTGGAGGTAAATACCTCCTGCAATTACCATAATATCAACACTCCCTCCTAGCTAGGGAGGTATTACAGGTAATGGTTTTAAGCACAAGCATACCATTCACTCGGTAGCATCAACATAGTTGTATAGACTATCTCATGACTAAACCATGAGCACCATCATCGCTATCAATGTCATCAACTGCATCATCTCTCAAAACCGTACTCTATCCGAGTAATCAAACATGATGCTCACTTCATAGAGTGACATGAGATCCATTCTTCTAATCTAGAAGAGTAAATGTTTTGAACCATTTTCTGTCTTGGAAATCTCTGTTCATTATTCATCTGGCTGATAATTATTTTCAACATTGTTGATAGTCTTCAAGTCAATCGGAACAATATCATTCAATAGAACACAACTGTGTCTATCCATAGTAGTACAAAACTACAATCTAGTGGTACACTACCACACCAAGTAGCACACAGGTACTTGATCAAATAGTGGAACACATCCACCACAGTAGTATACATCTATGGTCTAGAGACATACAGTATTCATAACAATAATCTAATATCAACCTGCATAGAAGCAATGTTATGATATAAACTGAATCATCTGGGCCATTCTTTCACTCACATATGTGAGATCTGAAAAGAGTATCTACCTTTAGAGTAGAACATGAATGATGAGCTATCTGGACCATTCTTCTCAAGCAAGGAAGAATGATTGTCCTGATTTCTGAGCCTGGACCATTCCTCACCCTGGGCCATTCCTTCGACACTAAACAAAGTGTAACCTAGAGAGAATGAATCTTCCCTAAGGAATTCCTATCCCTGATTGTTGAGCCTGGACCATTCCCCACCCTGGGCCATTCCTTCGACACTAAACAAAGTGTAACCTGGAGAGAATGAATCCACCCTAAGGAATGATTGTCCAGACCATTTCCCCTATTAACCACAAGAGGAAAAGACTGTCCTGTACCAACCTCCAAAATGGACCATTCCTCATGTTAAACACAATGAGAAATCATTTGTTTGGCGAGGCGGGCCAGTATTCTTGAGTAAGCCTCAAGAAGAGAGACTTCCCTAGACCACTTCCCATGTTAACCATAATGGAAAGTCACTGTCTATGGTACATCATCAATTTGGACCATTTTCTGAACTGGAAAATGTCTGTCTGTCAGAAATCTCAATCCACATTCTGAAATGGAAAGAATTTGCTCATCCTAGACCATTTTTCGAACTGAAAAATGAATTTCCATCAATAAATAATACATCAGTGCTCCCTCCTAACCTGGGAGTCATATCTTCCTTTTTCAATAAGGAAGTTGTCTCCACGAGCTCCATATTGAGTATGCAAACTCTTTCATCTTGGACAAAAGCTTTACCAAAAATGTCCGCTTATCTACTCATCTGTGGAGATATGTATTGGAGAACAACTTTCTTCTTTCTGGACTTCATCACAGATAATGTAATGCTTGATTTGAAATGTACTTCGGTTTGGAATATTGGTTTTCTCTGAAGGATTCATGTAGCTCTGATCAATAAGGTATATCACTATTGGAAAACTTGAACATATCCATGTGGAACTTCTTCTGTCATCATGAGATCTGATCTTCTGAGTAATCATCTTGATATAATATCTCTGTTTATAAAAAATCTTCGCCATGCTTCTGCTATGCACTAGAGATTCTCCACCAAGTTATCTTCTTCCATCTGCATACAAGGGTATGCTTCAAAGTCTTGAGGTTTCTCTTCATACACTCTTTGTTCAATTTCTCTGGAGAACAATCTTTGCATTCATCTTATGTATAAATCCAACCCATGGATATTGTGGATGATATAATGACTCATGTAGAGGTATGTCTGGTTTACTGGAACAAGTAATCATCATAGTCTTCTCCCTCCGTTTGGGAGAACGTCTAGTTTTGGATCTCGCAATGCTTTCATGCATGAGTCTTTCATACACTATTCTTCATCACAAATTTCAGTTCCTCTTCTTGATTTCTTTTAGTGAGTTCATAAATGGTAATCTTGTGATTCTTAATACAATGGCTGGTTGTTCTGGCTTTTGTTTCTTTCTCGGAATCTTCATGTTCTTCCTTATGTTTCTGTTTAGCTCTTGGGTCCATGGAGTTTCTTATAGATTCCATAACCCAAAGATTTCACTTCTTTCATCATAGGATCACGGATGTGGATGGACAACCAAGGATACTTTATGGCTTCTCTTTGAAGAAGACTTCTTCTAGGTTGACCTGAACACGTACTGCTTTTCATTCCTGCTACCATGGATATATACTTCATCATATTCAATGGATCATAGGATTGGCTCCCTCCTAATACTTGCTTCATGCATTCTCTTCTTTTGGTAATATATAATCAGCTCCCTCCATCTAGGAGAGTCCATGCTTCCATTTGCATCCTTATTGCTTTCTGCAAAGTATTACAAATCTTTTTCCAATTTCCTCTTGATTGCTGACTTCTTTCTGTCTTCACTTCCTCTAAGTCTCTGATTTTGGTTTATCTTGTAATAGCTTTCACATGATTTGTTTGATCTATTTCATCCTTTCAAGTGTGTTATCTAACTTGTATAATGATAACGATCCTTATCTTGTTGTTCTTCCATAGGTATAGTTCTTCTTGGAACACATTATCTTCCAAGAGATAGGTATACAAGATATGTACAAGACGATGCAAACAATATATGTACAAGAATTAAGAAGAGTATTGTTACCTTCAGAGGAAGAAGTCTCTTTCATCCTGCTTAGTATTCTTTGTAGGTTCCTTTTCTTCAGTACCTGATGCTTCGTGTTTGTCCTTCCTCTTCTTTAGCTCGGGACAATGATTCTTGTAGTGACCATACTTTTGACAGTTGAAGCATTGTATTTTTGAAATATCTTTCTCTTGATTTGTCTTCCTCCTTGAACCAAACTTCCTTTTGTTCCTAAAACTCTTGAATCTTGCTGTGAAGGCTTGATCATCATACTTCTTCTGGGGTTTCTCTTTTTCACTGATCTTTGATTCTTCTTGAGCACAGCAAGTCCAAAGTTCTTCAAATGTCGGATACTCCTTCCTTGTGTTCATGCTTGCGGAAAATGCATCCCACGTCTTGGGAAGACCATTGAGTACTATGTTTACAAATTCCTTCTCTAAAATGATCTCTTAAATAGCTTGTAGTTGATCTTTTAACTGAGATATTCTCACAAAGTATGATGTTATGCTGTCATCATCATTCATCTTCATGTCACAGAACTAATTCTTCAGACTCAATATTTGTCCAATGTTTCTGACTGAGAAGAGATTTGTTAAGGCATCGTACATCTTCTTTGATGAGTCAATATGGGAGATGTAGGGTATCAAGTGGTCTTTTATAGATTCCACTATGATACTCATAGCATTGATGTCACCGTCTTTGAAATTCTCCATAACAAAAACATTATGTGGTTCCTTCTCTTTTCCTTCTTCAAACTCTGGTTTCACGATCTTTGCTTTCATGATATCCAACACTTTATTCTTGGCAAGGATGAGTTCAATCCTTGTCTTCCATGCTCTAAAGTTAGAAGCTCCATCTAACTTGTTTTTTGATTTCATGGAGTAAGTCATGGATGCTTTGACTTGGTCAACTCTAGATCTGACCAAAAAATCAAACTTGACGTCTTGTCTTGTTGAGAGTACCAGGAGATGCACTAGGCTAAGGCACATTGATCTATCTGAAGATTAGGTAAATCCCTACACTTAAGGTGTCTCAACGATAGGATTAGGGTTTTTGCAACTGCACCTGCTAGTAACCCTAGCGGCAGTGCTATGATGACTACTCCTGCTAGAAACCCTAGCGGTAGTTCTTCAACGAGATTAATATCCTCATGGATATGTTTCCTTCCAGCAATTAGACTAAATGAAGGAGGTGTGGGCCCATAACCTGTTAGAATATAATGGATGTGCTCGTTTTACCATTGACAATATTACTATTGTCACCAAACCATTGGCCGAAGCCACCCTCCGAGCACCTTAACCTTGACAGAGAATCATTCTGAAAGCAAACCCTAGGCTAGATAGCCAAACAAAGGGTAGCAAACCTTTCCCCAAGGATAGCGCACCAACAAGACCTGATCAAATAGTCCAAATCCTAACTAGGAGATAGTCCAAGCCAAAGCATAACTGCTAACTGCAACAACTGTAATAACAACTCTCCTCCAAACTTGCGCACAAACTGGGCAGCTACAGTGTGCATAAGTGCTTCTCTGCAATTCTGAGAAGTGTGTTAAATGAGAGACTAGTGCCCTATATTTATACTAGTTCTGGCTAACTTCCTGGGCCGACTTCTCATTCTGGGTATCTGTCTGTTCAGTATAAATTATTTCTTCTGGCCGACTTCTTCTCTTGGAGGCTAATAACCTAATATAAATTATCTTCTTGAGCCGACAAGTCTTCTAGGGTTATTAGCCAACTCATTAGGGTTTCTTCTTTCTTTCCGTAGTATTCTGTTCTCGCCAGGTTTACACATGGAAGTAAATATCTCCTGCAGCTACCATAATATCAACAACATTATCTCTAGAGAATCTTGGAGAAAAATAGAGTGGATCCAAAATAATCTTATAACTTATAATCTTGAAATTAAAGGAAATACATCCTATCATATCCTCTTAATTAAAGATATCCTTTCCTCTATTGAGTGCACATCCATGATTAGGTACTTAGTGTACAATAACAAGATGAACAACATGGATGAAAAGAATTTCACCAAAGTTGCTTAAAAATCTAGCCAAAACCACCAGAGACTCAAGTGGGGATGACATCAAGATGCCAAGCCTTAGTTAAATTATTGTGGAATATATGAATATTTCATTCTGTAGAATACCAATAATGTTATAAATACAATTAAATCTAAATTTAAAGAGAATCTATGGTGTGATAAAGAATTATAAGATAAAAGTAAGGTAAGATACTATAAGGAGGTGTTCAACCATAATCTAGAAGATCAAAAGTATCTCTCGGTTCTAACTAGTGCAAAGAAGATGAATCAATTGGTGAAAGCAGTTAACAAGGCCCATACGAAGAGATGGACATTCAAGCATGGGTTCTTTTTTCTAGAATTCACGATGACCACAAATTGCTTCAACTAGAAAAGGGAGGTGTGATTTCTATTATCTACAAACCATGGAAATCATGGAAAGTTATAAGTAATCTTAATTTTAATGACATGGTGTTCACTAACTCATACAATAGAATGATGGATGTGACTTGGTATTAGTTTTGGCTCCCAAGAAATATTATCAACCACCATCACAATGACTAGAACTTGAGGCTACCAATGATAACAACTATGCCAAGTCAATAATGGAAGGAGGGGATCATATAGAGGTGAAAATCCTACCTTTCATTCTCAACGAAAAGGCCATTAAAGAAGAGGTTAAGAGCTACCTAGGTATGAGAAATATAGATATGGACCAAGGAAACATTTTCTTATCTCGAAGAAAACGATGCAAGAAAAAATAATCAAGGATTTTGATAAAGTACCCATTCTATTAAGCAAGTTTCAACCAACTAAACTTTTACTTGATATATATAAGAAGAATAAAGAGTTGGTGCATAATCCACCACCTAGCTCAGACTCAACCATGCTTCAAAATGATAAGGGATAGACAATAGGGGTCACCAAATCATTGTAATCACCCTTCAAGATGTTGAACATATTGCAAAGGACAAACACAACCTATGGAAGAAAATAGGTCACTAAAGGAATCATAAAATAGTATAATTAATCATCAATGGCCCCATTACCAAAAATACTTGTACCCATGCACTTAAGAAGACAATGAAAATAACGAACTGGTTTCCCAAAGTCCCTAGTCTATCAACAATGTTGCATGGCTTGCAATTTTTGGATGAAACTCAAACAACCAATTTAACACATTATTCAATATGTTTTATGATGATAAGAAATCAATTAAACCCACTAGTACGATAGTTTGATGGGAGATGTAAGAGTCCATAGAAGCTATGATGTAGGCTACATCAAGCTGCCAATGACACCAAAAATGTAGGTGAGGAAACAAAGAAGGTAGGTGGAAGCCACAACAAAGAGCATGAGAAGGAATCATGGATAAATACACAACCATACCTACATTATACAATGAACTAACAATTCTTTTCAATTGGTGGAAATGGATATGAAGACACTAACAAAAAGTATGATCCCAACAAGACTTTAGTTGATTTAGAGATGGATCCTAGGCATGAAGAAAAATAACATGATCAAAGAGATGATAGAGGTTCCAACATATAAATGGGACATGAACACCTGAGAAAAATAGAGGACACCATGCATATAAAAGGTGTGAACTAAGTAAACACTTAACTATGCCACATCAATGGAAACAATTGAGGTGCTCACAAACAATACTAAGTATGTTGAAGACATGGATGATTTTAGGGGCTAAATTTCGCTCATGGGCTAATTTTCCATGTTTTTTCCAAAAACTAGATTTGCTATTTTAAAAATGATTCGCCCAAATTCTATAGGATAAAATTATTTTACCTTAAAAATCACCAAAATTTTATAAAAACTATACAAAATCCTTATAAATTTGAATATTTTTACAAAAATATCGCCAAACATTTATAGTTGGAATATGAAGGATTAGTAATATTCACCAAGGTTTCTACATTTAAAAAAAAAACCATCCTTAAAATCATCCCTGGTTGAAGACATACATAATAAGATCCAACAAAACTATGACATCATGCAATTCATCACAATAGATACCTAGGAGAGAATCTACAATGTTGTTGTAGTTAGGCACCATAGGGAGAGAGGATGAAACAAGATGTGCACACAATCATATAGAGACTTCAATGAAAAACATTAAACTTCTATCACACATGAACCCCTTGGTGGGACTACACTCCACAACCTCACAATATATAGACGTACATGTAATATTCAAAAGAATTGATAAGGACACACAAGGCTTTGGGCATGGAAATTGTCAACAAGCTCATTAGAGAAATGCAACTCAACTTATAGATATAAAGGGACTTTCATATTTCCCAAAATAGGTAGGCCATGTTGCAAACAAAAGATATAATTTAAGGAAAAAAATTCCAACAGTGGTAGATCAACTTGAATAGGTCTATGAAAAATCATGCTCATGTGGCCAATAATACAAGCAACAGGCTTAGAGGTCAATGATATAAGTAAATGGGAACTTCTATTGATTTTATTGGATAATTCTTAAACTTTCTGGATTTTTAACTGTCTGAGAGTTTCTTGAAACATTTCAAAAAACTCTCATACAATTAAAACTCTAGAAAGTTCAAGCATTATCACGACTAGCTGTGAAAACATACATGCTAAGATAAGTTGGATGTTCTATTTGGTTACTATGAGTGTAGTGATGGTTGATCTTATCACATGTTAACCTTCTCCCTTAATCTTAAGTCTTTGCAATGCACCTTTCAAGTGAGACGTTTCCTATCCTCGGGAATTAATATGATGGTGCTACACTACAACCCCTTTCTTTGACACCCATCTGGATCTTGGTATACTCATTTGAGCCAACAATAACCTTAGTAGTCTTGGAGTGGAATTCATAGACCTCATATCTATGATGGTAGTCCTTTGCACAAATGATCTTCTTATTACAACCCTTTATTCAAGTGATGTCCTTAGTACATCCCTCTAATTGACAACATGGGGTATGAGAGGCCTAGGATAGAAAATGAGTCTTATTAGATTGGACAAGTGAAATGGAGAAAATAGATACTTGGGTGGTGGCCTTTACTACTCCATCATTTTCGTCCACAAAATAATTCCTCTTCTCAATATTTATGACAATATGACAATATTCTCCTAAGCCTCTCAAGTCATCAACAACATCATTATTTTTCGAGTCCTTACTCTTCTCTGCATTAGCATTGTCTCCTCCTATTTTATATATAAATCCCAAGTAGGTGGATCTCTATCGATTCAATATAGCATGTATTGAATAATGATTTATTAGGTTTCCCATAGATTTCTTGCAACCGTTGTTTGTTATCTTGTGCAGTACCTAAGATTCCCTCTGAAGAATTACTTGTACCCCTTGGTTTCTAAAGGCCAAGAATCCAATATTGTTTATTTGTAAATTATGTACTTATTTTGCAGAAAAACTATTCAACTTCCAAAAATTGTGTTTCCTTAGTATAACCCAATTCTCCACTAAACAACAAGAAGAAATGGTCTAAATCCTCGGAGGAGAATATTATATCCTAGTTCATCAATTCTAATTACAAATACCTAAAAAAATCCATTAAGTGGAACATAAAACTCACAATGATAGTCTAAAATTCTAAGATTATTTCCTAATATAGATATCTTGAACCCATAAGTACCATGGCTTTATGTTTCAAATCCTAAACTTGTCCTTGGATTTGGATTGCAATGAGTAGATGGAATGGATTTAATGTAGTTGTTTTGCATCTTGAAAGACAAATTGACCATAAAAACACAAAAACATAGGAGAAGGGACTTGTGTGTAGTG
>ML821018.1:20347-32392 GCA_009831015.1 Picea engelmannii | reverse complement strand
TCATCAAATCACCTATTCCCTAGGTTTCCCAAGTATTTTTTTCATCTCAAGGGTTGCATCTAATGCTAATGTCAAGGGTTCTGAAACAAGAAAACCTTACCGGAAAACACAAGGAATAAAAATCTAAACAATCCCTATCAAATTGGAGGTAAAAACCCAACAGAACAAATAAAAATTATTTGAACCATACATCCAATAAAACTTAATAAAATGAAAACTCACTGAAATTAATGTAACCAACGAGATGGGCTTGACGACGATCCTTGGTGCCTAGCATTCCATTTCTTCATCCAATTTCTAACGTTGCTAGGGGTACTTTTAATTTGTTTTTTTAATAATTTAATTAGGAATTATTTCCTCCATACACTTGTTCCCTTAGTTGCACTAATAAATCAACAATTTAATTAAATTAAATGTCAATTTCTCTCACTCATCCTTAAAGTGCTCCTAAAATGACTCTTAGTTGTCCCTTTATTCCCTTAATTTCCTTTTAATGACTGACGTCTTTCTAAAACTGAGTTGTGTTAAATTTAGGAAAGTTTTTTAGTTAGACTAGACTAGATACATTTCTATGCTTAGACATCTTTATGCTTTATTACATTCTCAATTAAATCTAATTTAGTATTTACTGCACAAGTGTATTAATCACTCCTTAGGGTTTTTTTTTTTCCATTGATTCTTAATTTGATTTAATTCATCCCATCATCAATTAATTTAAAAATTTTGTTTTTAGTCTTATCACTCACTTAGACTTAGGCTTAGTTAAATATTTATTTGAAAATGCCTAGACCCTTAAGGATTATTCTTAATAAATTCATTCTTTAGTTAATTAATTAATCAATTAATTAATTCAGTAGGTGCTCAAAATTTTGAGGTTTAACATTCGCTCAATTTTTCTAGGCCACCTAGGTTCATTGACTCATTTTTTTTATACTGCGACGTACCCTTGAAGACGCACTCTGTGCTCCAAGGGTGCCACTCGCCTTTGATTCAATATTTAATTATGCAATGTGCCCTTCAAGACACACTACGTGCTCCAAGGGTGACACTCTCATTTGACTGGTTTTGGTAGTTTTCCAACCCTTGGAGTCAATACTCCATTCAAGAGACCTTGTGAGAGACTAAGGGCCTCTAAGGAATACGTACCCTTCCTTATTGCGCACCCCTTAGAATCTTCATGAGCGACTATTTAAATCTTCCCTCACGACATCGTGGATCTCTCGAACTAGGTAATGTTAACCTACAATTCGAGCCACTACGAGAGTACTAGTAGGATGTGACAGGGCTGCTGCTACACCTATCCCTCAATATTTGGTTGTTGTGCATGGCCCCTTTACTCCTTATGTGAGATTGGTTAGCAAGAAATCGTCAGCGTACATCCATCAATGAAACACTGTCAATGATCCATAAACAACATCATTATATACTCGATCATATGTCATATGTCACATATGCATAAATAAAATACCCAAACCAATAAAATCCACTCCCTGACTTGATCTGGATTCCAAGGAGGTCCATCGATGCCATCGACATTCTCAATCTGTCAAGTGTGCTACACACTCAGGAAAAACTCGTGAATAATATCTGTCAAAACATAAATATCAAATAAAATACCATCACAATCCATCAACATCATCAAAAATCCATAAGCAGAACAGATAACCATAAACTAAAATCCGATCACTCGCACACAAGTGTCCTCAAAGAATAGTCAATAACATGTGCTCGCAAGAGAGGGATGTTACATTATCCATCATTTTTCTCTCGTTTTCATGCTACATTTCGCCCATAGTATCTCCATTCTAAAATTGGAAAATTACTTGAACCATCATTATGAAGAGGGAATTTGCAAACCTTGGAAGGGAAATTGGTGGTTGTAGGTGAGTGTGGAGGCTAGAAAAGTTAGGAACAATTACCCACACATTTCTTCTCATTGACTTCTTTGGAGCCAAAGTATTACTCCATCGTATCTTTCCCAAAAGGTAATCAATAGTTGGACTCTTTCCACCTACATTGTAGCACAAGACATTACTAAAGTTTTGATGCATTATATAATGAAGAAGGGAAAGGTTGTAACATCCCACTCTTGCACGCACTGAGCAGACTTATTCTTTGAGGACACTTGCGTTCAAGTGATCCGAGTCATTATACTATTGGATGTTTTGATTATGATTATGAGATATTGTGGATTTGAGGATATGTTATTTTTCTTGTATTTACATCAACAGGTGCTATTGACTGGGTTCTCTTGAGTGTGCAGGACACTGGACGTTAGAGGATGTCGAAGCATCGATGAAACTCCTTGGAATCTAGATCGAGTCAGGGAGTGGACTATTAGGGTTTGATTCTGTTGATGTGACATATGTACATATGATTAGATATTATGATGTTGATTGTTATCACTGACATGTTTTCGTTGATGGATGCAAGCTGACGATAGCTTGCCGACCAAACTCACATTTGGTTTAAAGGGGTCACGCACAAAAACCAAAGACATCGAGGGAGAGGTGTGGCAACAACCCTGCCACATTCTACTAGCACTCCCGTCATGGCTTAAACTGTAGGTTAACAATTACCTAGTTCGAGAAGACCCACGATGTTGTGAGGGAAGACTGTGATAGTTGCTCACGATGATTCTAAGGGGCGCACAATAAGGCAGGGTCATTATTCCTTAGAGTCCCTTATTCTTCCCCAAGATCACCTGGCAGAGTATTGACTCCAGGGGTTTGACATCTACCAAATTCAGTCAAGAGGTAAGTGGCACCCTTGGAGCACGTAGTGCATTTTGAAGGGCACGTTGTGCAAATAAACAGGAATGCAAGTGAGTGGCACCCTTGGAGCACGTAGTGCATCTTGAAGGGCATGTCGCGCAAATAAAAAGGAATGCAAGTGAGTGGCACCCTTGGAGCATGTAGTGTGTCTTGAAAGGCATGTCGCGATTTTAAATATGGTAAGTTAATAAACCTAGTGCCTAGAAAACTATGCCTCCTTAGGACCTGGTCGACCTTAAATTAGATGACGGTATGAGTAAAGTTTAATAAGTAAAAGTTACCTTAAAAATTGTCACCCAGCCTAGTGTAATCAACACCTAGTTCTAAGTAAAACCTGTGAATAAAGAAAAGTTAAATAGACATGTAACAAGAAGGGGGGTAAGAAATTCAAATTTTAATTGTTAAAGTAAAAATTATAATGGAGGATTAAATTTATTAAAAGGCTAAATGGTTGTTTTTGTCTACACTTGCTAATTCTGATTTTTAGTTAAAACGAAAAAGGGGGAAACTTGAAAAAAAAAAAAACTTAAAGAAAAAAGGGGAAACTTGAAGAAAAAGGGAAACTTAAAGAAAAGGGGAAACTTAAAGAAAAAGGGGAATGTTTAACTTAGTAAGGAATCTAGCCTTTGGAACTTTCTATTTATGAACTCAACTAGGATTTAAGTAAGGCGTAAGTCATTTAAAAATTGTAAGGGAATAATGGGACNACGAAAAAGGGGGAAACTTGAAAAAAAAAAAAACTTAAAGAAAAAAGGGGAAACTTGAAGAAAAAGAGAAACTTAAAGAAAAGGGGAAACTTAAAGAAAAAGGGGAATGTTTAACTTAGTAAGGAATCTAGCCTTTGGAACTTTCTATTTATGAACTCAACTAGGATTTAAGTAAGGTGTAAGTCATTTAAAAATTGTAAGGGAATAATGGGACACTGAGGAGCGTCTTTAGGAATGCTATTAGGTGGGTGAGAAAAATAGGCAAATTTAATCAATTAATAAAAAAAAAAATTTGGTGCAACTAGGGGATCAGGAGACATGTGTACGGGGGGGGATTTTCCAAATTAAATAAATGAAAAAGGAATCTAATGAGGGTTTGGGAAACTAATCACTTTAAAATTATAAAAAGGATGACAAAGGAGGATTATGGATCACGTCTAGTTTGCGTAAGGTTACGCTATCGAAATTCATCTTGACTGAATTTTCTCCTGTGGGAGTTGGGATACCCAAATCGGGTAACGAGTGGTAGCTCGACCTTGTGAGGTGATTTGGGTGCTATCATTCTTTGTTATTGTGTGTATGGCCCATTTGCGGCGCGGGGGGCTCAGGGGGAAGAAGAGGACCCCTAGCATTGGTCGGGAGGTACCAGTGAGGTCTCATTGGTTGGAAAGTGGGAGCTGGACGGAGCACGCGCGTGAGACAACGAACTTAGATCATCCACCTACGACTATGGTATGCTTTAAAATTTCAGTGGTATATTAGTTAGACTTGGCATTAGATCTATGTTGTTGAATTCAATGATTATATGTTATGGTGAGCTAGATAATGTGTTGCGGATTACTAGGATATCTTGACCTTGCACCTTGTATTTGAGTGTGTAGTTGCATCTGGGTTTTCTTTCGCGCAATTCCTGAGTGGTGGTCGGGCGTTCTATTGGGTTACGCCATAATTTTGAAGCCTGACGTTCTCCTTTATTTTTTTGTTTTTCACTCAAACTTTAACATGCCAGAAACCTAACACAACCCTCCCTCTTACCTCAAGCACCTCTCTGAAATTTTTAAATCCTTTTAATGTGATTCGGTTTTAGGACTCCGTATTGTTTTTATTTTGGACTTACCTCTTTAAATTTCAGACCAGACTCCTAGCCATGGATAGCATGAGGGGGATTAGAATCCTCTGACTGTGTGTTGTTTTAATTCTGTCATTGTTGTCTGGATTCGTTCAAGCAAGCAGAGCCATGTTGTTCCTATGCCCAACTTAAATTTATGATGAACTCTTGTGTATATTTTAAGAAGTTTATATATATAGATTGATTCTTATTCAATGGATATAAAAATTTATGAATTAAATTGAGTGATATTCATGTATTCCGTTTACATAAACTTATTACGATTCTTACTTAGTGTAAAGAGAAGATGCCAATAAAATATTTTATTGATTTTTAATTTATATAWTTTCCCTATTATGGATACTTGTATAGCTTGAATGCTCCCAAACCGTCAACAAATTACCGTGGATGGACGCTAGACAACAAAATATAATAAGGACAAGAGTAAATCCCAATCTGCCCAATGCCAAACCTAGAAGCGTATTGTGTCTTCTTGATCCTTTGTTTGCGAGTTAATGTGGGTCTGTGTATAGTTTTCCTTACCTGGCAACGATCCCCTTCATCTGTGTATCGCTTCTTACCTGGGTTTGTGTATCGTTATCCTCTTATTCCTCAATTATTTTTCTTTAATATCTTTTACTCAAAGAGAAGCATTACAACTGGCTCGAATAGGTCGGTCGCCACTGAGGCCTGATATGCTACTGTCTTTACCACTGAACCATGACCCCCATTAGTAACTCGTCAAATTTTCATTTCTTTTTTTTAATATTTGTGTTTGTTTATTATTCTTCTTAAAATGAACAGATGAAAGTAGGGGTCTTGAGTCTTGATGGCATCGTTGTTTGCACATATCCTTGAGGCAAGTAATGGCGTAAAGAACCTGGTCTTTATTTTTATGGGAACACCATTTCTATTAATATATGTGATGGATTTGTGACTCCTCAATTGTGTACGACTTCAAAGTTCAATTTGGCTGGTTTCCATTAAATTACAATTATAACCAATGATGATGTTGATGGTGCACAGAGTGACTAGCTACCTATGGACAAAGACTCACTTTAACGTATATCTCAAAATAAAATAGTGATAATGGTTCTTTCCTTTGGAGGCATTGTCTGTGTTTTGAAAACATTGTCGTGCTTCGATTGAACAACTGGTGAGTGTAAATTTTTCTAATTTTGAGATCCCTAGGGTCAAGTGTGCCCAAACTTTAATACCTTGTGAATAAATAGAAATCTATTTAACAAAAATGCAGAGATATCATTTAATTATTCTGAGGTTCTGAATATCATAATGAGATATAACAATTAGTGGTTGGAGCTAACCCCGATTCAATTGAATGAGGATGCATTGCAACGGTTATTTGGCAGTGAATTAAACTCAACAATTATTCGCCCTTTACCAGATCCTTGAGGGGGACATAGCCATGTTGTTTAAAGGCCAGAATTTGAACCTCTGACAACGATATGATTGTCTTGATTATGATTTCTATGCATAGTTTTAAATGTTAATTATGTTGTTGTGATTTACTTCTCATAATAGATCCAATTGTATTGCAACAGTTTTAATTGTATATTATGACTAATGCATTGATGCTTTTAATTGTTTTAATTATTTTTTAATGTTGTTGTGATTTACGTCTCATAAAAGTTTCAGTTGTATAGCAACAATTTTAATTGCATATTGTGATTATTGCGTTAACATTTCTAATAGTTTTAATTTTTTTAACTATGTTGTTGTGATTTACGTCTCACAATAGTTTCAATTGTATAGCAACAGTTTTAATTGTATATTTGTGATTATTGTGTTAATGCTCTTAATAGTTTTATTTGTTTTTACGACAGGGATCTAAGGAACCCTTGAACTCATTGATGTTGTTGTTAAAATCCTCTTATGAAAATTGTAACTTGCCCTTATTAATTATAAGTTGCTCTATTCTTTTGAATGATGTAAAGGGGTTGTAAATGAATGGAAGGTATAATGTTGCTTGATGATGGTTAGGTGCCTTTACTTTTAGATGGTCATTGGCTACTTATGTTGTGATTTAGTACTTATTACAATAAATTACTATTGAATTGCATCTAGTCGTTGCTTCAATTTAAATGTGTCGCATATAATCACTCTGCATCAATTTTTGCTTGATTGTATAGAGAGCCTTCATCTAATGACGTCGTATATTGTATGTCAGTGCCAATTGGATTTCAGGCACATTGGATTTTATGTTGCATTGAAGGTTTATAAGTATTTGTTTGCACATGGGTCCCTAGCTCCTTTGTCGCATTGTGGCGACATGGTACCTTATGATTGGGTCATTGCACGCATTGATCAATAAGCGTATATGAAGCCTAGATTAGGATCATGCGCCTCTCGATGTGGATGATGTTGTTTTGTAAGAAAGGTTGTACTTATTTTGTAACGTTAATGTGTTTGTCTCTCGCTCGCCGGGAAGGTTCTAGCTAGTGTGTCGTTAAAGTTGTTACGTTTGGATTGATTGATGTTGCCTTAGCTTAGTAGGTGTGGTCCTTCTCATGTTGGGTGAGATGTAGACACCTCCTTGTTCCTCATAACAGTCACCAGCCTTGAGACCTTAAATGGTCAAAATCGATAGGAACCTAGGCTTGGGCATTGCTTATGTGTCCTAGAGGTCCTAACCTTGTAGTGTAGGACAAGCGGGTAGTTGTTTCTATTTTTTGTCTAATTGACTATTATATGTTGCTTCCAACTACTTGATGTGCTAGTATGATAGGTCATATGTTTTTATATTTCATGAATTGCATGCATTGGATTCGTCATCGAGTTGCATTGATTGACTGTTGTCGTTGTTACCTTTCGGCTTTAGAAAATAAAAAATACATATTGCACTAGTTATGTGTTGCATGTTGTCGTAATGATGGGGGTCATAACATATGGTATCAGAGCTAGTATGACCTACGACTTGGGATCACTATGGATTCCATTGATTGAGTACTTGATTATAAAATGTCGCTAATTAAAATTGATTGTATTCGTGCAGGTAATAATGGTTAGAGGACTTCACAGAGGCATACGATAGGGTGCTAGGGGAGGAGGTGTGATGCCCCCAGTAGCATCCATGATCGAAGGGTCTAACCCCCAGGGAGACGAATAGGTTGTCGGGCAGGAAGAGATAGTTGTGGGTGATGTGGTTCGATTGATGAGGTCCTTTTAGAGGATGTTTGAGGCACTGATAATCCATTTGGATAGAGATGAGGCGAGGGTGTCGACACCTCCTGAGGGTCCACCATGCGCTCCGGTCAGTACTGGTAGTATTCACCGCGAACTCGAGAAGGTCAAATTTTTTTATCTCTTTGGTGCCCCGAACGGTGCAGCCATCAAGGCATGGTCGGAGAATATGACGATGTGATTTGCACTTCGCGACTATACCTCCAACATGAAGGTCTACATGGCGATCTTTCAACTAAAGGGGAGCGCTCTTCTATGGTGGAAGACACTCCTGTTGCAATTGAACATGGTAGTCAAAGATGTGTCATGGGAACTGATCAAGGAACAGTTACGAGAAAGGTATCTGTCTGAGGAATTTATTGAGTGTGGACTCAACAAGTTCAACACATTGTGACAGGGCGGTCGTACGGTGCCTGAGTATGAGGCCTATTTCATGGAGCTGCTTCGTTATGCTCTATGCCTGAATGCCAAGAAACATAGGTTCAACAAGTTCGTGTTTGGCCTTAACATCAACATTCGTGCAAAGGTGAGGATTCTGATGCCTCAAACCTTGGATGATGTTGTCCAGAAGGCGCTCATAGCAGAGGAGGATCTTATCAGTATGGGTCATAGTAGGACTCCAGCGAGACCATCAGGACAAGTGTCATCTGGTGCGCTGCAGCATCAGACACCATCTATACATTCACCAATATTTATAGGCACTCAGAGAGGATCCATATACACTACACCATGACGACTGATGCCTCAACAGAAGACTCCTTACAAAGGACCACAACACCAACAACAGTGTCAACTGCAGAAGCAACAATTTAGGCTTGTTCAACAGAACAGACCAGGGTTCCACTCTGGTGGGTCGTCAACTTCTACTTCAGGTACTAGGAGTACTGGACCGAAGAAAGGGTGTTGGACATGTAGAGAGCCACATTACCAGCGTGACTGCCCACTAGAGAGGACTGGATCAGCTGGACCCACTACCATGGGATATTTGGGAAAGGCCCATCGGATTCATGCAACGGTGAATAACTGCCAGGAAGAGCACCAGTCGCATGTTCTCAAGACGTCAGGTACCATCGTTGACCATACCCTTAGTATTTTGATAGATCCAGGTTCTAAAGATATTTTTATTTATGGTGTAGCGCTAAAAATAATTAAGGTAAAGGAAGTCAAACAAGACGATTTTAGCTTTGTAGAAATGGCTTTGGCAGCCAAGCAGAAGGTTGGAGGGAAGGTTACGGGCTGTAGCCTTAACTTGCGAGAGCTTTTCATAAGGGACAAGATGTATGTCATGATCTTAGGGTCTTATGACATCGTGATCGGTATGGACTAGTTGGAATCGCATGAGGCAATACTCAACTGTAAGATGAAATGGTTGAGCTTGGTCGATGACGAGGGACAGAGACATGTGATTGTAGGTTGGAACCAGGGAGTCTCCCTAGGGTTCGTATCTTCCCTATAGCTATGGAAGCGCATGCACAAAGGGTGAAATATTTATGCGATCCTTGCATTAAATGAAAAAGGAATGGTGGAAGGGCTAGAAAACCTTCTGGTAGTACGAGAGTTTGCGGATGTCTTCCTAGAGGAGTTTCCAGGATTTCCTCTTGAGAAGGAATTGGAATTTACCATCGACCCAAAATCGGTAACTGAACTGATAGCGAGAACTCCTTATTGGATGTCGAACCCTGAGTTAAAAAAGTTGAAAATGAAACTGAAGTAGTTGTTGGACCTAGGACTTATATGTCCAAGTGTGTCACCGTGGGGTGCACCTGTTATTTTCATATAGAATAAGGATGGGTCATGGAGACTCTGCATTGACTATCGTCATTTGAACAAGGAAACAATCAAGAATCAGTATCCATTGCCAAGTATTGATGATCTGTTTGATCATATAAAAGACACATCTGTGTTTTCAAAGATCGATTTGAGATCAGGGTATCACCAGTTACGGATCAAGGAGGACAACATCCCTAAGACCACCTTTAAGAAAAGGTTTGGACATTATGAGTTTACTATTTTATCGTTTGGACTGACGAATGCCCCGATGGTATTTATGAGTTTGATGAACGAGGAGTTCCGTGAATACTTAGACAAGTTCATCCAAGTATTCATTGACGATATTTTGATTTACTCTTGGACGATGGAGGATCATGAAGAGCACTTGTGCATGGTACTACAGTGTCTACGAGAGAACAAATTGTTTGGGAAGCTGTCGAAATTCTCATTTTATCAATCGAAGATTCACTACTTAGGCCATGTCATCTCCGACAAAGGTATTGTTGTGGATCTAGCAATGGTCGAGGCTATTATGGAATGGCTTGCACTGACAAATGTCCCATAAGTGCATATCTTCATGGGTTTAGAGGGATACTATCGACGGTTCGTCGAGGTTTTTTCTAAGATAGCAAATCCGATCAGAGAATTGCAGAAGAAGGACAAGAAGTTTGTTTGGACTGAGAAATGCGTGGAGGCATTTCAGAGGCTCAGGGAGATGTTGACGACATCACTGATACAAAAGGTCCCTGACATGGACACGGACTTCTTGGTATGCACCAACACATCTAAGGAAGGCTTAGGTGGAGTCTTGATGCAAGACGGTCGAGTGATCCAAGAAATGGAAGGCCAAATGAAAACTATAAGACAAAGTATCAAGGAAACACAGGATTGACAGAAGAGTTATGTCGATGCGCATTGTCTCGACTGTAGTTATGAATTTGGAGATCGAGTCTTCTTGCGGGTGAAACCTCATAAGAGTTGGATCAAGTTTGGAAAGGGTGTTAAACTCTCTCCTAGGTTTGTGGGACCCTTCGAGATTGTGGAAAAGAAGGGGCCGATGGCCTATCGACTAGCCTTTCCTGATTCTTTGAGGCGTATGCATGATGTTTTTCACATATCTATTTTGAGTCATTATGTTAGTGATCCTACACATATTATTGACATGAGTCCCTTGTAGGTATCAGACGAGGGTGCGCTCATGGTGAAGCCAATCCACATCTTGTACCATCAAATTCCACAACTACGGCGTCAAACAGTATATCAGGTCAAGGTCCAGTGGGACAACTATAGTCCACACTCGACGACCCGAAAGGATGCATATGATATGCGTCAACAGTTTCCATTTTTGTTTGATAGCTAGACATATTATTCCGTGATACACTTTATTTAGGCACTTACATACTGTGAAACTTCAAGGCGGAGTTTAAAACAAGAGTGGGTGTAAGCGGACTTATTCTTTAAGGACACTTGCGTGCAAGTGATCTGGGTCATTATACTATTGGTTGTTTTGATTATGATTATGAGATATTGTGGATTTGATGATATGTTATTTTTGTTGTATTTACATCAACAGATGATATTGATTGGTTTCTCCTAAGTGTGCAAGGATCTAGACGTTAGAGGATGCCGAGGCATCGAAGAAACTCGTTGGACTCTGGATCGATTCAAGGAGTGTACTATTAGGTTATGATGTTGTTGATGTGTCATCTGTACATATGATTATATATTATGATGTCGATTGTTATTGCTGACATGTTTTCATTGATCGATGCAGGCTGACGATAGCTTTCCAATCAGACTCACATTCAGAGTAAAGGGGTCATGCATGAAAACTAGAGACATCAAGGGAGAGCTCTAGTAGTAGCCTTGCTACAACCTACTGACACTCTCACCGTGGCTCGAACTATAGGTTAACGATTACCTAGTTCGAGAAGACCCATGATGTCATGAGGGCAGACTGTGACAGTCGCTCACGATGATTCTAAGGGGCGCACAATAAGGCATTGTCCTTACTCCATAGAGGTCCTTAGTCTCCCACAAGATCACCTCACGAAGTATTGACTCTAGGGGTTTGACATCTACCAAATTCAGTCAAGAGGCAAGTGACACCCTTGGAGCACGTAGTGTGTTTTGAAGGGCACATTTCACAAATAAACAGGAATGCAAGCGAGTGGCACCTTTGTAGCATGTAGTGTGTCTTGAAGGTAACGTCGTGATTTTAACTGTGGTAAGTTAATAAACCTAGTGCCTAGAAAACTATGCCTCCTTAGGACCTGGTCGGCCTTAAATTAGATGATGGTATGAGTAAAGTTTAATAACTAAAAGTTCCCTTAAAAATTGTTGCCCAACCTAGTGAAATCAAAACCTAGGTCTAAGTAGAACATGTGAACAAAGAAAAACTATATAGAAATGGAACAAGAAGGTGGGTAAGAAATTCAAACTTTAATTATTAAAGTAAAAATTATAATGGAGGATTAAATTTATT